>JAOBAY020081680.1:0-18781 GCA_025331085.2 Zoanthus sociatus
GAATACATTTATTTTCATTTACAATTTTTTGCTTTTCTGAAAACATTTCCTTTTCAAAAATGGTTAAAAAAAATTTACTTAAGTTATAAACACAAAATTTAGTTAAAATACAGCATGTTTATTCATAATGAACAGATATTGAAATTTGGTTCATGCAATTAATGCTAAAAACAAGGGGAGATCAATTTGATCCCATTTGGACATTCAAGGGTTAAATAAATGATGTAACATAGTTAAAGCTATCATATCATTATTAAATGTGGGCATAATGTTATTTAAAAATATAGCACAATATACTTTTTACTTTCAGGTTTACTTGGAACAATTAAATATGGTGTTCATTTGAATGGCTACTTCAAAGATGAGTGTGGCCGACTTAATATGTGGATTGGTCGAAGAAGTCCAACAAAGCAGACATTTCCTGCAAAGCTTGACCAAATTGTTAGTACCAGCTGTCATAACATTAAAATATGATAATTATAGTTCTGGACATATATTAAAGGGATACTTGTTTTCTTGCTCTTCACAAGTGCTGTTGATAATTTATTAGTATCAGAAGAATTCTCTTGCAAAGGCTCCCAAGTCTTGAACGAGAGGGCTGTTATCAAGAGTAGACGCCACATCGCCACATGTTGTGGATCAAGCAAATTACTTTTTTGGTATAAAAATAGATGGGCAAACTCGAAAGGGTAGACCATAGAAGATGGATTCCAAAGCCTTGGCCGAGGATCTTCAGCTATAGACGGTTGTCATTAAGAGTAGATGCCACATCTTGTTGATCTAGCAAATTACTTTTATGATATGAAAGTAGATGGGCAAACTCGAAAGGGTAGACCATGGAAGATGGATTCCAAAGCCTTGGCTGAGGATCTTCAGCTATAGAGGGCTGTCATTAAGAGTATTTAGATGCCACATCTTGTGGATCTAGCAAATTACTTTAAAATTTATAATATAAAAATAGATGGGCAAACTCGAAAGGGTAGATCCTGGAAGATGGATTCCAAAGCCTTGGCTGAGGATCTTCAGCTATAGAGGGCTGTCATTAAGAGTACTTAGATGCCACATCTTGTGGATCTAGCAAATTACTTTTATGATATGAAAGTAGATGGGCAAAATCGGAAGGGTAGACCATGGACGATGGGTTCAAAAGCCCTGGCTGCGGATCTTCATCTATAGAGTGCTGTCATCAATGGATGGTGTAGTCCAAGGCCTTGGCTGAGAATCTTCAGCTATAGAGGGCTGTCATCAAGGGTTGACCATGGATGATGTGGTCATATTTGCTTGTGGAATCCAGAATCTATAACATATTTGCTTGTGTAATCCAGAATCTATAACATATTTGCTTGTGGAATTCTGAATCTATTTACATATTTGCTTGTGTAATCCAGAATCTATAACATATTTGCTTGTGAAATTCTGAATCTATAACATTTGCTTGTGGAATCCGGAATCTATAACATGAGTGCTTGTAAAATCTAGAATCTATAATATATAAGTTTGCTTGTGGAATCTGGAATCTATAACCTATATGCTTGTAGAATCCGGAATCTATTACATATATGCTTGTGGAATCCAGAATCTATAACATATTTGATTGTGGAATTCCTTAAAATATTTGCTTGTGAAATCCGGAATCTATCACATATTTGCTTGTGGAATCTGGAATCTATCACATATTTGCTTGTGGAATCCTGAATCTATCACATATTTGCTTGTGGAATCTTGAATCTATAACATATTTGCTTCTGGAATCTGGAATCTTATTCATTGGAATCCAGAGCCCAGGTCTAGCTAGGAATCCATAACCCTGGTCTAGCTAGGAATGCAAAACACAGGTCTAGCTAGGAATCGAAAACCCTGGTCTAGCTAGGAATCCATAACCCTGGTCTAGCTAGGAATGCAAAACACAGGTCTAGCTAGGAATCTAAAACCCAGGTCTAGCTAGGAATCCATAACCCAAGTCTAGCTAGGAATCAAGAATCCCAGAAAACAGGCCTTTTTCAATCTGGAGTCCACTGAGGTGAAATTTTGAATCCAATTCATTGGATCATAGAAATCGGAATCCATGACTGTCACATGCAGATTACCTTACATGCAGTGAATAACTGACAATAATTTATAAGCCCAAACATGAAAGACTTATTTTTTCTGAAACAGCAAAATAATTATTTAAAAGTAAACTTGAGAATGCAAAGGGAATCCCACATTGAACATGATTGTTAAATTAGTTTTGACTTCAGGTACAGTTTTATTTTTTTTATAAGGTCGCTGGTGGTATCATATGTGGTCATTCTGTTCTTGGTACCCTCATAAAAGAATGCCAGGAAGAGGCTTCGATTTCTGAAGACTTGGCCTCACAAGCGAAACCAGTTGGTTTGCTTAGGTATTGTTGGGTAATTATTAGAAGTATTATGGCGTTCTTGCAATATATTTATCAACTTTCCTATTAAGGTAGACCTGCTTAAACGGATACAACATCACCCAGCATTATTAGAGGCAACATGTTGGGAAATGTTGGATAGTGGTGGAAGCACTAACTAGTATTCAAACGATGCCAACACCATTCCACATGTTAGTTCGTTACCAGGACCCCTGTATGTATTAGTATATGATCACTGGGCTCTGGGAACGAGATATCCTAATATGACACAATCGTTTTTTATTTGTTTACAAAACAAAACATGGCGGTTTCTCAATTGTGGAAAAAACGAAATTTTGTTGCAGCTGCAGTTTTAATGGAGTTATTCAACGACAATAAAGAACCAAGACGAAAAAGATATTGATGAATTTATACGCACGCTGTGGCTCCTGGGATCACAGTGCCTTCACCTTGATCTACGCCGGTAGACTGATGTTTTCAAATGCGCATGCTCAAAGATAAATGTTGGATGAAAAGTTTGACAGAAATCAAATTTCATCCAACATCGTCCGACATGATCCAACATTGCCCAACATGTCCCAACATGGTGTTCAAACGGAGACAACATGTTGTGCCCAACAATGTTGAATGATGTTGTCCCAAAATGTTGCATCCGTTTAAGCAGGCCTTTATTTACACTGATTAGTGGTGATGAATTTTCTTCTGATGAAAAAATCATCTGTATAAACATCTTCATTTACGCTTGTACAGAAGTAGAACAATTGCAGGAGAATTCATAGCTGCAACGTTGCCGATTGGTAATTATTTTTCTTTTTATAAAATAACCAAAACAAAACATGCGTTGTCAAGTAACTGTGGTTTACTGTGTCGGTAAACTGGCCACAGCTTGAAAACGGAAAAACGTTAGTGTCTCTTTTTTGTTTCAAGAAATTGACCGCAAAACTTGATCACCTTCGGTGGCGAATGACGGAGCCTCGGCAAATTTATCCGAGTTCAGCAACTTTATAAAACAAAGAGACGGTTTTCAGAAATGCAAACTGAACAGTTAGACAGCATTATGAAGAAACATTCCAAGAGAAATAGAACAAAAACGCAGGGAAGTGTTCTCAGGGTGTTTTTACAAGTTTGTGGAGACAAAAAAAGTTTACTTTCATTCAAAATTACAAAGAGCTTGAATTAAATAGCTTTCAAGAAAAGCAATGCCGCTAACGAGTCTATAGCTTCCAAAGTTATCATTAGATACCATCTGTACAGCAACCTCGAAATGCAGCAATGTCTTTTAAGTTTCACTTGATGATGACAAGCCCCAGCAAATTTTGGTTTCTAACTACCAAGAAAATAGTTTAGGCCTCCACTACAACGGCTGTAAGTTCCCTTCATCCATAATGCCATCTCTCAAACAGCTGCGTTCAAAATGTCAACATCTACGGTTTCAAGCCATGAACGTGTGAACCCGGAACAGTGATTTCTGGCCTTTTTTTGAACAGAAAACTTCACTTTTTTAAAAGTTATTGTAAATTTTGTTCAAATAGTCGTTATTTCTGTTGTTGAGAAAATTTTGTACTTGTTTGCTTGACTGTTTGACGCGATTCGGTTTGAACAGGGAGATGGGAATTGGTTTGTACCGTCGTTTTAATTGGCTGTTTTGCTTCAGTTGACGAATCTCTGCAGAATTGAAATTTTGATCGAATTTACAAAAAAAAGATTCACTCGCATTACCTCGATGTTTATTTTAACGTTATATTTTAAGAGCAATAAAACATACTATTTTATGGGTTTACTGGGATGATAAACGCGGGAGTACACGAGAAAATCTGTAAATCCCGAGCCGAAGGGAGTATTTATGTTTCAGTATTGCTTAAAGTTAAATTCGCTTCACCGCCATTGTCATTTTGTCGTGTAACTTTTGTCTTTGTTAACGGGATTGTGTACAAAAGTCCTATATTATTTTCATTAAGATTTTCTTCTGGAATATTTTCTTAAACATTTTCATTTTCTCTGTTAAATTAAGTTACTGTTATGAGGACGAACGAGGAATATTCCCCGAAGTGGAGTTTGTTTATGATTTGGAGCTGCCACAAGATTTCAAACCTGTTGCATCAGATGGAGAAGTGAGCGACTTCTACAGTTGGCCAATAGAAGAGGTTTGTATTGATAACAAATGCATAATAATAATTATTGATTAAAAGCTAGTAGCCTGCAATGCAGGCGAACTAAACACTGTAAAATACGTCTGAAAATATGCGCATCGTTTCATGTATTGGAACTCTCACGGCGTTTTTGAATTTGATCAGTTAAATTTGATTGGTTACATGGTATTTTGAGGATTTTTCAAGTGGGCACTAAGATAGGAATTTAATCTTCTATTGCTGAAAGTATCTCTCACGGGTAAACTAAGCCGAAACTGGTGAAATATCCACATTTTGTGAATGACATTTCAAAACAACCGGCTGCGCGCCTGAGCGGAAAGCTTTCTTGTAATTGGCTAATCCTGTTAGTAACCATGGCGACACCAATATCCTCACATTAGTATCTTCACTGCACGTGATGAAAAATGATTGTTCAGTAAAAGAAAAATTATGGTAATTCATCAGTATCAATATTAGAAAATGCAAAACCTCATTGACTAATCGAAGCAACTACACTCCTAATGATTTTGTTTTCATCGTTTTGACGAGTTTTTATAGACTGCATCCTGCCCACGGATAGAGAGTTATTTGTTTTCCTTGTTTCACTAAGTATTGATAATTTTGATTTCCAACTGTGCATTCGCGGCTTGAGAAACTTCATTCATCCCGTTTACTAAATTCCGACGGTTTTCGTTCTGCGTGATTGACAGGCTCGCTAAAAACCAATCAGAAATATAGGACAGAAAGTTACAAAGGACAGCCAATCAAAATTAATTTCGTAACATTGAGTACTTCGTATAAACGAAACGTAGCAGACGTTAGGTTTTTTACTTGTGTACGGGTCTAAGTTTGGCTCAGTTCGTCTGTCATAGAAGCTAAATAACTAAAAGCAATTAACTAAATAATTAAATTGTACAGTTATAAAGAGGACTTTGTCGTCTTCATTACCGACAGGTTAAGGAGAAAATTGCCACTGATCAGTTCAAGCCTAACTGTGCACTTGTTGTCCTGGACTTTCTTATTCGCCATGGTTATATAACACCAGATTCAGGTATTTCATTTTTAAACTATTGCGCCCGAGCATAGTGGTGAAAAAGTATAGGCAGATCTATTGTTTACATTTTCCCCTTCATTAGCGCATGTGCACTAGTTTCTAATAAGGTTACAATGACTGAAGCACTGTATATTACGAGTGTTTTGTAAAATAAATATCTTTTGAAAATATGAGAGTGATATGCTAAACACTGTTCCTGTGGTCTACTGGAGATTTTACAGATAATGCATGGCTCATTAACGGTTTTGCCACCCAGCTGTTTTGAGTATATTGGAACCGCCATATCTTTTTGGAAACTGCAATGAATAGTCTGAATAGTGTCAAAGTTTTCATTTCTCTGTTAGTTCGGCAATCTTTCTCTCTCATGTATTAGACTCCAATCTTATTTATCTTTGTTTGTTAGCTCCCTAGAGTTGTATGCTAATGGAGAATGTAAAGAAAGATGCGCCTGTTACGTGAAAGTAGTTGTTATTTCTGGTATCACGTAGTGTTGATAATGTCCACGTAAGAAAAAAGGTCAGAGCAAAGTATTAAAACATAACTTAATTTTCTTAGAACCATACTACATGGAATTTGTTCTTGGAATGCATCAACCACTGTATTGAACAATACCAAATATGGAGTTTGTACTTGTATTGCATTGGCTGTCGCAGTTCATAACCGGCCAGGGTACGTCGTTGGTATGCATTGGCGGACTCAGATCACACGCTGAGTGGACAAAGTGGTCAGCCCGCTAACTAAATATAAGGTCTACTGGGCATTAAATTAGTACTCCAGAATTAACCTTCCCAGGGCTCGAAATTAAGAACATTTCATGGTCAAAATTTTAGTTGCAAAATTAATAAAAGTTGAAAACTGA
This sequence comes from Zoanthus sociatus, assembly GCA_025331085.2. Lineage (NCBI taxonomy): Eukaryota > Metazoa > Cnidaria > Anthozoa > Zoantharia > Zoanthidae > Zoanthus > Zoanthus sociatus. The sequence goes on from JAOBAY020081680.1 coordinate 6,423, forward strand.
GTAGTGGTAAGGTAGCGACTTCTGGTGGATAATTTGTTTTACTTTATTTTCTCTAAGAGATGAAGATTGGTCGCAAAATTGTGACTGCTGTTGAAGTTTTAGTCGCAAAAGGAAAATTAACTCGCAAATGTGACCATGTCGGTCGCAATTTCGAGCCCAGCTTCTTTATGTACCGTTGCTAATGCATGAATGGCAAGATATATCCTTGGATTTATCAAATGCTCAACAAGATTATACCAAATTTGGAATATTGAAAAGTTAGCTACTAACCCATCCTCAGGTATTAAAAATGTGGATATACAGAGTGCATTAACAAAAGCTATTTTGTTAGTCCTCTTGGGAACAGGCACATTTAATAAAAAAAGATTTTATCTGTTTCTCCAACCTCGGTTTTAAGTTTGCAATGTAAATGCATTTTTCTTCGATTTTCGCTGTTTTCATTATTTGGTTGTGTTTAGAACCTTTCATTCGAAACTATGTTCTTTGTCTGTTGCGAAGTGGGTGGCCGCCTTTTTGTGATTTTGATTTTTGTGCCCCTGACTGTCTTGTTTTTTGTTTTTTTGCGTTTTTCCAACGTAATCTGCTTTACACATGGTACTTACTACTGGAATTCCTGGAAAACTCCTGAAATTTTTAAAAAATTTTCCCAGAGCCCTGGAAAATTTCTGGAATTTTGAAATAATCCACGTATATACCTGTAAAAAACAGACAATTTCCTTTTACTCCTGGAAAACACCTGAAATTTCGTGGAAACTTTTTTTTCATCGGTTTTGTAAACAAACCAAAACCTGCAGAAGCATTTTACTCATTATTGTATCTTTGTATTTTTGCCGAGAGCTAATTCGGGGTTGGGTCGTGGAAAAATAATTTTTCTACCGTAGAGAACTCTTGGAAAATTCCTGGACTTTTGGTATCAGTCAACTGGTGAGTACCATGTTTACAGCTTAGGTACGTGTCAAAATACACAACATTTGTAGTGTGTTGTACTTTGTCATTTAAACTAAATAAAGTTTTTACTTGGCGTGTTGACCATAGCAATGTAGAATTTTGAATTTGAAGAGATCTAGTGTGAAAGATTACAATTTTTGGAGAAATTATTTGGATTCCATATTTCTTTCTGTCAACAATATGGCAATTTAATTGAGATGGTTGTGCGGTTATGAGACCAAAATGTGGAATTTTTACCTGGACTACAAAAGCCACTGTACTATACGAGACCAATTACCGAGGGTTTCTTTTGGATTGCGTTAGGCACTATACTATAAAATACCAAAACTAATTAAAGAAAAAGTTTACTTGGACTGCGTAAGCCACTGTACTGGACAAGACCAGATATGTAATTTTTACTTGGTCTAAGTCAGCCAAGGTACTGTAAGAGAACAAATATGGAATTTTTACTTTGACTACGATAGCCATCACCGTGCGCGAAAAGTACTATTCACTTGTGTGCTATATACTAATCATGGATACCGCTAGTTACTGGAACCAATCAGAGCTGGCGAAAATGGATATCGGTTGCTTGGTAAATACTAATCTTGGATATCGTGAGTTACGGGAGCCAATCAGAGCTCGCGAAAATGGATATCGGTTGCTTTGGTAAATACTAATATTAGATATCGCGAGTTACGGGAACCAATCAGAGTTAAAGCAAAGACAGCACTTTCTCCTCAAATATTTCAAGACCCTGAATGTTGGTCTCGCCGGGAAGCGAAACCTAGCCTCCCGCACGATAGACTGGCACCTTACCAACTAACTTTTTTGTTTGGACTTCATTCGAATGTCGTTTTTGCGCCGTTAGAATTACTCAATCTATAAACGAAGCATTTTCTGTTGTAATAGTGTTTGCATAACTTTTTAAACCTGCTTTAAAATTTTAAAATAAAGATTTAACAAATTATATTTCATGAATACAAGACAACTAATTTTTTGTTTTTTGGAAATTATTTACAAAATTTAAAGCTCGTAGTCAGGAGGAAAAAGAAAAAAAAAACTTTTGAGAGCTTTGACTTATATACTGGAGCAAGGAATGATGGTTAAAAAAGTTCGGTCTATGCTTGATCAAAATCAAGATATACACAATTAATTTGGCGCGAGGCGAGCGCGCGCGCACCTAATGGCGAAAAAAAATGAAGTCTACACGTTCAGTCCCAAAACATTTACAACCGTTCTCGGGACTCCTGATTAGCATAATCTTTTATGAGCGAGGATAGAGTGAATTAAAAGCATAGTGGCCTCCTTTTAGTCCGTCTCATATCAAACTGTTGCTTGAGTATCTATATAGCTAAGAATACGAAGTACCGGTAATACTAACACTCTTAAAACAAAATAAAGGCCCGCTTTACTTGTCGTAGGTTGTATTTTGTCGTTAAATTCATAAATTGAATGCTGCGTCGGTGTTTCTACAGAAATAGTCTTAAAAAGGATAACTTTTACACCGTCACTAGTAGTGAAAAGAATCACTCCGACAAAGGACAGTATAAGAATTTGTTTTACTACGGTGTAAAATTTAACCTTTTTAAAAAACTGGCTCCGGTAAATTAATTTTGTTTCTAAAAGCATCAATGATGTATTCTTAAAGCTCCTTGAATTATCAATTCAGAATCAATTTATCAAATAGCATTTAAGACTTTCAGGATAATATCTTTTTGTTTTGGTAAATTCTTTACGTTTAATTATTTTAATTTTACTTGCAAATTTTTTAAAATTGTGTACATTGCATTTTAAAATATTTATTGCAAACAATATACAGAAAGGTTTTAATCGTGCATATCTCAGCACAAAATCGATGAACCACGAAAGCATTTATATTCGAATCAAAATATTTTCACATATTTTCTTTGCTGCCATTACGAATAAGTATATGGATCGGTGCGTTTTCATAAACAATTTTATTCTAGTTTGAAACTTTGGCCCAAAGTTTTGTAAGTTTGACTTTGTTTATTTTGTGTAAGTTCAAAGTGTTCTGTGGCGTAATTTTTAACTTGCCCGCCACAGGAAGGAATTTTTGAGTAAGATTGTTTTAAGCTTCGCAATGGGGTGGCAATCTTTTGAAACTAACCCATGTTAAGCGAAAACAATGTCCTACAATTTGCAAGACAACCGATGTGCTGATGAAGACTTAATGGAGGCAAAGTGTTCTGGCGAAATTTCTCAAGAATTGCACAGCAAATCAGATAAATTGAATCGTTTCCTCCACTTTGGGATGCTGGCAAACAGCCATGACTCTGAGGCTGTTAGACTAACCAGTGTTAATCCACTTCCTACGGGTGAGAAGTTGACACAAATTAAGGGGGAAAGTCGTCAATCGCTACACGAATCAAGTTTAAATTGTAACAGAATTCTCGGCCCGACTGGGACAGTGCGAGGAGTCAAGAATATAGTCAAATCACGAAAAGAATTGCTGAAAGGAAGTGCCGATAGGAATCAATTGAAAAAAGTAAGTCTTTCGTTGTAATATAGATATTCTTTATTGACTGAATTTGACTTTCCAAACGCGGCTTTGACTTTGTTGGATTATTAATATTTGTCAAAACTCTATCAACTTTGTTAAGGTACTTTTAACCGCTAGAATTCTTTTCACTTATCTATATTGAGTTGTTAAGATAAGAGCACGATTCATATCTTTGAAGATAGATATTTTATCAGTCAACTTTCTCAGGAAATTATTGTTACTCCTGGAAATTAAATGAAATTATTATCCCATCGTTGAAAACGCCGATAAACTTTAATAGTTAACAGCTACCAGAAAATGTGATTGACAGATCAAAAAAGGCACATTTTCCATTTTGTTCTTTTGTTTTTGTAACTATGCAAAACAAAAAACTAACTCTAAAATATACTTTATATTTAAAGGTTGAAGAAGAAATAGGAAAAATTGTAATTTACACGACATCGTTTGGGGGTGTGCGCTCGACGGAGAAGGAATGTAGATTTGTCAGATCTATATTTGACAACTTAGGACTAAAATACGACGTTCGAGATATTTTCATGCAGAAAGAATATCAGAAAGAACTGGACGCACGAACAGAGATTTCAGGGACGTCTGTTCCTCAGGTTTTCGTTAATGGATTCCATTTAGGGGTAAGTATCTTAAGACTGATGAGTTTTATATTGGAGAAGTTACAGGTTGCAATTAAGTCCTTTACTCTTTTAACAAAGAATCAGAGGGCCGAATCAAATTTATTTACATAATGAATTGCAAAAATCTTTTGAATTCTTCTTATTCGCCCTCACATACAGACTCGAAGCACAATACTTCTTTTTTTAAAGTAATGGCCGGTTCATTACAGAAACACTATTATGCATATTCATATGATTTCTTTTGAAGATTGTTACGGTTCATTCGAATTTTACGAAGTTTATTGCAGCAAATTATTTAAGAGTCGCTCATACCAATGTTAGTTGTGTCAGCTGATTTTGTCAACTTAAATTGCTTAAAACAACCTTGAAAGTTAAAATCTCAGAGCTAAGTTTACTTAACTTTAAAACATCTTTGATATTCATTTTCATACTTAATTAGTGATTTTGCAGACTCGAATGACAATAGTTATTATTTCAACGTAATGGCCGATTCATTACAGAAAAACTATGATGCATATTCATGATTTCTTTTGAAGATTGTTACGGTTCATTCGGATTTTACGAAGTTTTTAATATTGCAGCAAATTATTTAAGAATCGCTCACACCAATGTTGTGTCGGCTAATTTTGTCAATGACTTGAAGTGCTTAAAACAACTTTGAAAAGTTAAAAATCTGAGAGCTAAGTTTACTTGATAACTTAAAGGTCTTTGGTATTCATTTTCATGCTTAACTAGTGATTCAGCCATAAAGTTTTGTATTTACTGTTACTGCATTAATTGAAGTGTTGCCTCTCCATAATCATGTATATATACACAGCTCCGAAATTACCGAAGAGAATTTAAAAACTTAAAGATGTATTCTGAGAGTTGACAAACTGCTCACAAAATCTGAACGTTTAAAAAATTTAGTCATTGAGTTTGTAAAAATCAGCGAGTCGTAAAATATGCTTTATTAATAACCGACCAAGTTGACTGCTTTAGGAAATTGTCTTCACCTGTCGTATCTATAGTTAGTTTCTGATAGGAAGATGTAACACTGTTCGGCGTTGTGTATTTTATGTTCAACATCAGTTCTTTATTCAGTTTTTTAGAACTGAGGTAAGAATCAAAATGTAAATTAAATATGTCTTTTGTTTGCATTGAAAACATTGCATTAGTGCTCGTTAAAGTGCTGGTGTAATAAAGGACAATATCTTTTGAAAAGAACAAATAACATTCTTGAAGCTATAAATGCACAAATAGCGGATTGTATAAAGAAGTTACTCTTCGCTGGCAAATTGATTCGAAGTACTAATTTTCTTTTCTGTAAAGTAAAACATCCGGGGAATAATCATCAATTGTGAAAAAGATAAAAATCTTGCTGCTGAATTTGATTAAAGTTTGAAGCCTGAGAAAAAATTATTTATTATAAAGAAAGTGCAGCTACTGTAAAATTCTTAACGACTATTTTACTGCCTCGTTACACATCATTTATGTAACGGGTGTTTGATTACATGTAATGACAAAATGAGTGATAAACACTCTTTATTAGAAAGCTAAAGATTCTTCTATGTACCCTTCTTTCCAACTCTAATATGAGTAATATATGGATCGCCGAAAAACTACGTTGAAATTAATTTGTCAGTGAACCAGTATGAATAAAAGCTCGGATTGAGCCAGCAACTTCAACTGTTAACAGCTATTTCGTCCTTTTTGGGACTCTTTTGTACGGTGAATAAACAGCCAGTTAAAAGCTAGCTGCATGTTTATCATACTCAGCGTTGCTGCGTAATATACCGACTCGAAAAACGTGAATAAACAGCCAGTTAAAAGCTAATTGCATGTTTATCATACTCAGTGTTGCTGCGTAATACCGACTCGAAAAACTTATCCGTTCGCGGAGTAACTACAGAATACCCCGCAGCTAATAACTAATAACGACTTAATTTAGGTATAAAGTCTTATTTAGCCGGCCAGAGGCCTACTAATTGGGGACACCACTTTTACCACTCAAAGTTTGATGGAGATCGACCTTTCACATGACAGACACACACATAAACATAGAAGTCTTCGATCGCCTACAATTTAACGCCTTCATCCGAGAAAACGCGAAAGTCTAACCATTTGCAAATGTTAGAGCAAAGGCAGCACTTTCTCCTCAATTGTCTTAAGACCCTGAGTGTTGGTCCGGCCAGGAATAACCCGAGCCTCCCGCACGAGAGACTAGCACCTTACCAACTAGACAGACCAGGCGTTGTTCTTGATTTAACTGCGCATATATTCTTTAAAAACGACGAATGCTTAGGAATACGTTACCGACAGTTGCGGGGTATTTGTAGTTAAGCTCCGTTTGCTGACAAATTAAAAACTACGAATTGACAAATCAATCCTGTAGAGATCCACATGGCCAAACCATGGTCCAAAAATAAACGACGCTTCGTATCTATGAACTGAGACCTGCTGTCTGATTTATATATAAAATATAAACTGTACTGATAAAAATAGTTTACGAAATGAGGTATTCGTCGGTAAAGTCCAAGAAATAGGACCAGAACAATTAAGGGAAAGTGAGTCAAGATAGTAAATGAGAATGGTACAATAACGAAAGTTTAATGCAGTTTTAGCTTTACAGTAATTAGAGTAATTTACAGTGTTAAAAATTGGGCTTCGTCATTTTTTTCAATCACAAATCGCAGTTCATGAGCTAATGCGCATGCTTGGAAGTAGGGCGCATGCGTCGGTAGAAGATTATGAGTACATGGTTGATAATGATGGAACCCAATGTTTACCAGATGTCTTTGTCGAAATTAAGGATAAAAAGGTGTTTTCTAATACGCTCAAACTGGTTACAAATGCCTCACACACTGTTCGCGGTGGACCTACACTAAAAGATGTGGAGCGTTTTAGAAATGTTTTGTACCTTTCTTTACAAATTCGGTCCCAGCTGCGACACCCAGATGCTTTCTTTGTTACTGGTATTGTACTACACGAAGCAGCTATCCATGGCTGCTGGCAATCAGGCGTACCATGTTTATTGTAGATTTAAGGGGTAACTGAACCCGCTATCAAGGTGGACATAGCATAGTGCACATTATCGTGGCTTCAAGTTAGCTACTAGCACTTTTGTGTTATCTATAGTTGACGTCGATCTTTTATAGCCACATCCCACAAGCATTGCGCTTTTACTACATCTTATGTTTTTCACTTGTTTAATTTCCATTGAAGACATTCAGCTGGCTATGAAACACAAAGGATTATAGTTTTGAATAGCCAGGAAATGCAGCTAATTAGCCGTTCTTTTTAGTGGCAAGCTATTGTTTGAAATACGACAATACGATGTGCCATGGGAACAATTTTATTACCATGTTCAGCCTTTGATTCTTAGTAACGTGCAATTTTCGTACAAAAAAACCTTCCTGCTGCCTTTGATAATTTTTTCGTTTTAGTCAAAAAAAAAACGTATACACATGACGTTTCTTGTAGCTCAAATTGATATGTGTCGCTTCCCTTGGTAAATAGAAATTTCTCTGCATAGAAAGAAGAGATTGTTAATATGCATTTATATTTGCATTTATATTTGTTTTAAGGGTGTCAAAGAATTGGAGCATTTAAACGAAACAGAGCAACTGAAGTCATTGTTATCAGATTTTGAGGTGAGCAGAAATTGTTCTCTAGGATTTTGTGCAACCCGAACAACTCTACTACCGAGCGTCCAGATCCAGTTTGAAAAATATCACTTCGCCCAATATTAAATGTACAAATGTAAAAATATATGTCTCGTTTTTAAGAGTCGGTCCTGCAGTCCACACGTATTTATTTAGGATTGCTGGTGTTTTATTGTTACTGTTGCACTTGCCATAGATCCAGAAAAAAGTTGAGATCAGTGGCAAATTTAGGGGAGATTCTTTCCCCATTTTTTTTAGCTACACTATGATTTTTTTTCATTATTATTTTTTGTATTTATGAAAATGTTTTAAATTATATTTTAGAGTTTGATGTAAAACATAGTCAACAAAATACTGTTTAGACTTAAACGATCCCTTAGCAAAAAAACAAAACAAAAACATCTGCCTGGGTGAGGGGTAAGGTTGTTAAAAGGAATAGCTTCTATACCCTTGGAGGAATACACCAACATTTTCTCTATACTTTCTTCTCCTCGAGAAGGAATATCACTACCTTTTTATTTTTCTCGTGTAAAGGGGATAGATTTTTACCGCTCACGCAGGAAGGAGTTTCCCTAGCTTGTCATCCTTCTTTATTCAAAGGAGGAAGTTTTCGACTCCTGAAAAATGAATTTCTTACCTTGTTATCCCGATGTAAAGGGGATAGCTTTCTATTGCTCAAGAACGATTATCCCTATCTTGTCATCCCTTGGTATCTAAAAGTGGATACCTTTCTATAGGCAGAGAAAGATTATAATTACCCTGTTATCTATCCTGGTATAAATGGAGATACCTTTCAACTCCTTTAAAGCGAAACCATTTCCCATGTTAAATGGCCCCTTTAAGTGTTTCATATACAAGCCATTTGTAGTTTTATATTTTTATTTATCCTAGAACAATTATAAAAACATGTTTTTACATGGGTTAAGTTACTTAGAAAGAGGTCATACCGATTGTGTCACAAAGGCTCACACACTTCTCTTTTTCAATTTCCCTTTTTTTCTTGTTGGACTTGGTTACTACCGCTTTTGATAAGATAAATTATATTACGAGCCCAGTGGCCCTATCAGCGGATGCTTGTCTCCGGTTTCTGTATTGGTAATCTTTTGAGAGCCCCTTCCCCCCTCACCACTGTCCTTCCTTTGAACGGGACGACCAAAGGTTAGTTTCTAGAAGACTTACGTTGTGTTCATCACACGTGAAGTAAGCTCGTACCCAGATCTCCCACTCACATTTTAGTGAGATCTGAGTACGAGATTACACCGGAAGGATCACGCAATGACCACGTTTTTGTCTTCTTGTTTCACCAGAGAAGAAATGGTCACGTGTGTCAAACATGTGGCGGCTACCGGTATGTAAACTGCATCAAGTGTCACGGCAGTAAGAAAGCGCGGACCACGCGAATATCACGTGAAATCTCCTTACTCCGTTGCACTTCCTGCAACGAGAATGGAATACAGAGGTGTCCAGATTGCAGCATTTAATTGATTGTCGCATGGATTGTACTAATTGATAGAATGTCACTTCATATTGTTGCTAATAAGGCCAGATCAAATTAATGTGTTGGGGGCACGGATGAGAGTGACCCTCCTTTTTTCAAAATGCAAAACAAGAAAAAAAAAAACATAAAAAAGCAAAACAAATGGGTGTGACTTATGTAAATTACATATATTTTATTGGCGGTTTAGCAGAAGAAGTATAATAAATCTTATTGCTAAAACAACATTCTTCAGTTTCATAATTTTTATTGAAACTTACATGTTTCGAAAGATGTAAGTTTCAATAAAAATTATGAGACTGAAGAATGTTGTTTTAGCAATAACATGTATTTTATTCTATTTTCACTTTTTTTCTAACCGACTGAAAAAAATCCATGCCCGAACAAATTAATTTGGTTTGGCCTAATAGAATGTCTATCAAGTTGATTTTCAGTGAAGCGAAATGGCATCGTCGACATCAACAAACAGCCAAGAGAGAGCTTGAGCAAGGAAAACGAGTAATGGCGAAGGCAGTTTTAAAATGAATAATTATCCTTTGGTATTTTTTATACTTATTTAAAATTTCCTGTGTCGGTTTTATTAAAAGATTTGTGAACACGAAAAAGGGAAAAGGTAGAAAAACAGATTGTCAAGTTTTGCAGTGTGACACATGACATTTACTTTATCCATAGAAATCGAAGAAATAATTATTTGCGGGGTATATTATGGGGCTGATCGGCTCGGTACATTCTAACGTGCAACTTTTCTATTCAATAGTTAAGGCTATAAAAGTCTGCCAAGCTGGCTGCCTTGTTGAAAAGAAGAACAAAAAATCGGGTATTATCTGGGCTAGTGTTGTCTTTACATCTCGCACACCTGTCCAACATGGCAGCCGATCGAAATTTCAAACTTTTCATCCAGCTTTGCAGGCTAAAGCTATTGTTCTTTGCCGTTATCATCCTCATTTGATGAGCTACCTAATGATTATAATACACGTCGTTGTAAGAACTGTTTTATAAGGAATGCAATATTGGAATCACTGAAAATCTAAGGAGTTTCCAGTACTGGATTTCGCCTCATGTAAGGTTATCTGGATGCCGGATTCCATAAAATATTTACATTTGGAATCCAGAATTCTAGACTTTGGAATCCGGAATCCATTGAGATGGAAACCCGAATCCCGTATTTAGGATCCAGAATCCAGTGCTTGGGATCCAGAATCCAGTTTTTAGGAACCACAACCCAGTGTTTAGGATCCACAACCCAGTGTTTAAGATCCACAATCAAGTGCTTCGGGAACCCATAATCCAGTGCTTGGAGTCCAGAATCCAGTGCTTAGGGAATCCAGAGTTCAGTGATTAGGATCCACAATCCTGTGCAACTTCGGGAATCCAGAATCCAGTTACTGCGATCCGGGCTCCAAGATTATCACGGATTTGCATTATATGGGGCGATAGATTGTATACGACGACTAAAGGGTGTAAAAAGAAATTGGAAACAGAAAAAAAAAACAGAAAAAAAAACTTATAAATCAAAACGATTAAAATTCATCGTTGAAAGAAATAAATGACAAAAGATCGGAACTAGTTAATTTCGGTCTGAGCGAGGTACACTCTTTTCTCTTGACAAAAATAAAATGTACAAAAGTTTTAGGCTTGAAAATTTATAAATTTGAGAAACAAAACCAAAGCTATGATATCGTTCTCATGAAACACGGTTGATATCCTGTTTGTATCGCTTATTTTTTTTGTTCAAACTGGTTTGCCTAATGAAGAATTTTAGGTAATCTTGTGTACACTCTGTTTTTCGTACCGAGGCTGTATATTCTTATTTTTTGGCCGATTTTATGCTGAATATCGGTGACATGGAATTTCCGTTTTTGAAATGATTGTGGTATCGAAGAGCTTCAAAGATAATATATCTGTATATGGCTTTGTTATTTGGGATTAGAGTGCAGTTGCAATACGTGTAATCAGTAATGTTTTTTTCAAACATGCAACATTATACACTATCATTTTTGGAGAGTTGTTTTTACATCATAAAAAGAGTTAAAATAACCCCTATTTAGGAGTAAAAACAACTCCCTAAAAATGACAGTGTATTCTTAACAAAATCTGAGCCTCGGCATCATTCTTAAAATATTCTCAAAATTTGGCCAATTTCAGCCTCAATATTCTTATAAAGAATATTCTTATAAACAAAGAGTGTATCGGGAACTTTACACACTCTCCTGTTAAAACACGGAATCAAAAAAAGCTTAAGGAATTTCTATGAAATGTGTAATTTTCTAATACTCAAAGTGTTTCAGGGGCTACAAATGTCTCAGTAGCGGGCCCTCACCAAATCTTCTTATAATGCTGCTTGTATTGTATCAGTTATAATTCAGCTTGAACATTTTATCTTTTGTTTATTTATAATATGATAAAACAAATAGGATGCATTAACCAGAAGCTGTTTTTGTTATGGCGGAACCGTACGAATACTAAAATTTCTTTATTCGTTTATTTTTTGTATTATTCAGTCGGGTCATTTTAATTTAAAAGGTAAAAATTATTTATTTTCCTAGCAAGAAAGCAAGAAAAAGTAGTGTTGATGCAATACCTTAAAATCTATCTGGCTATGCCAAACATGGTACAAGTACCTGTGGATGCAAGCCCGTACTAGGAGTTTTTGTGTATGGAGGAAGGCGGGGGTGCGAGGGGCGTCGAAAATCTGAGAGCTCCTTCAGATTTGGCGTGCTTCGAATTTTTTGGTTTAAATACAAACAGTTCGCTGAGAGTACATACTTACCCCACGCAGCTCTTCCTTCTTGATTATCCTTATTTGGTGATCCTCAAGTTAAATCCAATATGCTTTGTAAATAGCCAACTGAATTTCCTCTAATCAGTTGGGGTTTTGGACGTTGTCACGTGTGCGCCCTGGTTAAAGATTCTAGCTTATTTTTAGTCTTTAGCTCGTGTTGAATTAAAATTTTTATGTAGTCACTTTTTCTTATGATATATATCTTTCTAACTATACGCAAAAAATTACAGATATTTTGTTACAACAAAGACTAATTTGGTAAAAATATCAAACAGAAAAATATTTATTATATGGATAATAGTGTTTTACCGGAAACTAAAACACTCGTATTTTCCATATTTTCACTCAGTGAAGATAT
>JAOBAY020081681.1:0-10772 GCA_025331085.2 Zoanthus sociatus
CTAAAAGTGAATATAGCACTGGATTCAAAATGAAAAGAGCAGTTTAGGGCATGACATCATAACGGATGATGACTGCTATAAATTACATGACACATCCCGCCTTTTTGTGTTTTGCTTTAGCAAGCACCAGGGCGCCATTGAATGCTCTGTTTTCTTCAGAAAAATTGCAATATTGTTCAATATTTTGACCATATTAACTTTAATATCATCTCATTTTTATATTATTTCCTTTTTCTCAAATGAAACCTTAAAAATGCAAACAAATGCCTCTCATTTGGTTGCCTAGGCAACAAATAAATAATTAAACACTTTTTTTGGCATTCTCTATTGATTATGTTTACTGACATGAAATTATACTACCGAAAAACTACCAAATTAAGAAAATAGATTTTGGGTGTACTCCTGCCTTAACTAATAAAACCTAGCCCAGCTTCCAGGCGAAGTGATTGTTTTTAGCTCACTAATGCGCGCGCAAGCGCAAGCAATGAATTGGTATTTTAAGGGTGAAATGTCGACGGAAGTGGAAGATGCTTAGCAACGGGCAGGCGTGGTTGGCGCAGTTGGTAAGATCACAAGATCCCAAGTTTTATGCCGGTTCTTGGCGATATTTTTAATCATTGTGTGGCCTTCTTTTCCGCCTAAACTAACTTAGCTTTAAATAGTTCTTGGATGGGTAAATAAGTACCATCGTCTGATGAGAGCTAACATGCGATGGATTAGTGTGCCGCCAAGGGGGAGTCAAAGACTCTCATCCGCTTAACACAACAGGAACCATGAAACTGCTGCGGATGTTTTGTGCATCATTTTAGGAACAAAAAAAAATTGTTGTTCAAAGGAAGTAAAGATGATTAGGTTAAAAACGCTCCAGAAAAGGCGGCCACATCACGAAATATTCTTGAACGGCTCAAAAAAGGACAAACAATGATGTAAGAATAGTAACCCGATGTTGTATGACCATTTTTAAGAAGTTTGGAATCTGCGAGAAGGGGATTTGGTTATAGCACTCCCGAATAATTATTTGTTTCAGCTGTTATTGTGCTATGAAAAATGGTTGGCTTTCTATACACTAGTTTTTATTTCAGATGTAAGTAAACCGTGTATGGGTTGGACCAAGGACGACAAGCAGTGGCAAATGCACTGGCTTTTTCGCGTCAACTAAGACCCCAGAGAGCATTCTAGGTAAGTATGACGGTACGAAATCCCTCAAAATGATTACTTGGAAGAAACTTTCAAAGATTTTTTCCAGTTGGTATTGATATTCAAATGTACTTATTTCATTCTATTTTTTTCTTTAAATTATGCTGTCTAGGGACAGAAATAACTAACTGAGCTAACATATACACATATGATAAATAATTTTTTAAGACGTTTTCAAAACTGGTTATTATACGTTACTAAGTTGTGCCTTTTAACAACGAGCGTTTTGGAGTGGTGGAAAATATACTTTCAGTCAGTAGACAACAGACGTAAGTCTAAAAAGTAACTGAAACAAAAAACAGGGTAAAGAAAGCCTCAGGTACAAGGCTACTGCCACATGACTTGATGACGTAATGACTAAAATGCGCAATGAGCTACAATGACCTACACTGAGCTACAATGAGCTACAATAACCTGCAATGACCTACAATGAGCTACAATGACCAACACAATGATCTACAATGACCTACAATGACTAAAAAAAACCGGTGGGAAACATAGATAAAACAAGATGGCTTTCGCTATCAAGATGTACAGTGGCCGCTGCGCGAATGTTTTTTCAGTGATATATTTGGTCGGTTTTGGCGGGTTTTTTTGGGTTTTTAGGTAACATAAGCATCATTGTAGGTCATTGTAGATCATTGTGTTGGTCATTGTAGGTCATTGTAGCTCATTGTAGGTCATTGCAGGTCATTGCAGGTCATTGCAGATCATTGTAGCTCATTGTAGGTCATTGCGCATTTTAGTCATTACGGACTTGATGAACTGTTAAGCATGGAATTCAATTAAACAAATAAAGTCAATTTTGTCCCATGCATGACATTCACCATTCATAACACAGATGAAGCAACTGCAGTTGAGAGTCTAGCTAGCTGATAAGCAACTGTGGTTGGCGGAGTCAGGTTGGCGTAGTGGTCATCAGTCGCGCCTTCCACCCCAACGACCAGGGATTGAGTCCTGCGCTCGGCAAGTGGGCTAAAATTTGTTTATCTCAATCTGACTCCGATGATTTTCTCCAGGTACTCTGGTTTTTCTGCATATTCGACTTTCACGCCAAGATCTGAGCCGTCGAGTAGTTAACGTTAAATTAAGTATTTATTTGTTACTGTGGTGCTTTTGAAGAGACCAAGAAGGGTAGGTATTTTAAACAAAATGGAAAGACACCCTTCATTGAATCATATACAAAGTATAGTTGCAATCCATCTAAAATTTGTATTATTATAAACCTATACTAACGGTCTAACACGCGTCCTGCATTCTGATTGGCTGCTCTATTAGAGGTCTATTTGTGATAGCCTACTAGTAGAGAGAAGATGGCCGATCAAATCAGTAATGAGCCCAGTTTTGCTATAATAAAAGAGGATTTCATTAATACTTTAATTTGTACACCTTTTTTTGACCGATTATTAGGTTTATACTAAAACAATTAGACTTCTCGGCCTCATGGACTACGAATTTGAATAGCAAGGCTTATTGACTCGTATTCCATTGGTCCTTGAGGTCTAATTGTTAATTATACGTTATTATAGTTAGCGTGCTTCTAGATTTGTTCTTCTGCAGATTCGTAATGCAGTGTCGACAAGCAGTAACCGCTGTACTTTTTCAATTACTATGGCCCCTGTGTCAAGATTCCCAGAAAGAAGGTAAAATAGCTTACGTTTATTGCTTTAAGTATAAGGATCTGATTATGAAAGTGATTATACCATAAGGGTAAAACAATAAAAAGCACAAACCACTGTAACTGAACTCCACGGTTTGGCCAGAACCTACACGCATGCGCACAACCAGCTTCACCCAAGTAACTACAATGCAAGCTACTGGAGCAATCGTGGACAGCAGTTGCGTCCTTGTTAGGGCTGGTTTTCACTAGCGACGGAGTCGAAGTTGGAGTCGTAATCAGAAGCACAGAGCAATATGATCAAGTGAAAATCAAACTGTCGGAGTCGGCAGCAGAATATGGAGTCATAAGCGGAGTTGGAAGAAATGGGAACGTTCTGATTCTTCTGACTCTGATTCCGTCGAGCTTATGACTCCGCTTACGACTCTGATCTTTGATTTTTCACTTGGTCATAAGCGCTCTTAGAACTCCGACTCCAACTCCGCTGGTGAAAACCAGTCTTTAGAACTCATCAGCACGTTACAACTTTTTAGCTGCAAGCAAAGAAGATTGAGGGCGAGTTCAGAGAACTGTATTATGGTTGAGCCCCCACCGCATGCATGTGGGAGCTTGGTTGGGGTTAATCTCGTACCAGATCTCACTGGGTACGAGATTAGGTTGGGGTATGTCCAGCATACCTCAGGCAATGCGTGCAGCTGCTGAGAGAGGATCCAAAGAGAGGACCTAGGTGGGCCAAAACACATATGTAAAACTGTAAAAGCACAAACCACCCGTAACTGGCGGTTTGGCCAGAACCTACACGCATGCGTGTTTCGACCTGCAGAACTCCAAGTAGTAAACAATTATGAGGTCCATGTCTAAAACTACGGGATTAGTACTTTTTCTATTTTTAAGAGTCAAATCATGAATAGTACCCAGATCACGGTACTGAATGATGTGCTTACTATGGACTCACAGTTCTCAAACAAAACAAAACAAAACAAATAATTATTTATTAATTTACCCAAATTAAACTATACAGTATTATCACGGGTAGCCCGGTATTGCGGTAGTTAACATAACGGCCCTCAGAACCTTAAAAGTAAGGCGCTGAAATGCAGCAAACTTGAAATGAGGGCATATAAAGGAACTGTGGTTCAGAATTCCTTTGCTCTCCATACCAACGAGGATTCGATGAGGTTTGAATGGGCATACGAGCTAAATAGTAATATGATATCAGTGAGACATATTCTCAAGATAAAGAAACAAAATTGTTGCCAGTTTTTCCAGACAAAAGCAGCAAGCAAATAACAATCGTTCCTTGTTAAAACGAAGCGAGCAACAGGCAACAACACGACCACATCATATTAAAATTTCGATTCCCGTTCATTACTGGATGCGTACGAAAGAGTGCATTGTTTAAATTGACCTAAATTTTGCACTTTTAAAAAAATGTTTATTTCGGTCTCTGGTGAATTCCTTAAAGAGCAAATTTCAACACATGCGGCAAAGTAATCAGTTCAAATATCATGTTGTTTTTACTTTTACGTTCCAAAATACAAAGGGCATCTTCTTGTACACGTGTTTATGACGTTGAGATATGAGCACGTGATTTTGGGAAACCACAATGAAGTGACAAAAACTGAAACATTAAAAATGTGGAAATTTGTTTAACACAGTTAACAGCAACAAGGCAACTTGTGTTTTACAGATATTTTGACCACATTGCATTTTGAAATACAAATGGTGTTTTTGTTCATGTCCGTCTGCATGCTCCGACAGCATGCAGGCTGTGCAACGAGTGGTCCGATAATCTTTTAATAATGCCTTTCGGCGATAAAATTGTTTGTTAAGCTCGGCGTTAACGCCTAAAAAATTTCCATGGTGACGGTAATCACGTAAAGAGCGATCTACGTTCGCGTCGCCGATATCCCGCGCAGACTCGATAATGAAGATACGAATTTTATTAACAAGAAAATGTTACTGATAACACGTGTGGCCTTCGCCAAAATTGTTTTTTGTGTGTTTTCTCAAGGTTTTTATGCCTCCAAGCATTTGTAAGTATCACTTTAGATTTAGATTTAAAAACTAGGAGGGTATAGGCTCTCTCAACCAGCCCTTCAGTCCAGTCAGTTATCCGGCACTTCCTTCCAGAAAGATTTTGTGAAATACTTCGATATTAATAATGCTGTTTTTGCTGTTGTCGAGTGTAATCGTTTGCGTCGAAAAGAGTTCTTTTAAAATATAAGAGTTCTGCCAACTCGGCCTTAACAAAAACAAAAAAAGTTTTGTTTTAATATAAAGAGGCATTATTTAGTTGCATGCACTGATGGAGGCAATCGGAATATCTTCGAAAATTCAGAGCTCATTTTTGTGGTGAGATCGCTATTTGACACGATTGGAAACACCTTGACTAAGGTCCTGCTGATGAACAGTAAGTGTTTTTGCTATTTTTTTAGCAGCATTATAGTTATGTTTGTTCAGATATCTATTTGCTTCGATTTGTACTTCTGGTTTGACTAAATTAAAGCTATTTCATCTGATTTTCATTTCCATTATTTTGATTCTTCACAAACTTTAAATGCAGTAGAAATTTGCAATTTATTAAAAATCAATTTAAGTTTCTTGCGTAATAGTTAATACTGGTTACATTAAGTTCTCGGTGTAGATTTCTAAAATAACTGTTATTTTCGAAATGTTGTGTTTTCTTTATGAAGTTGATATGTTGAAGCTTAAATGTTTGCTATCATTAAAGTCGAAACCAGAACCAATTGTTTTAATAATAGCCACAGAAATTTTGCTGCAATGAAAATAGAAATATATATGATATCCGATGCTCACTTTTAAATTATGGTATATTTGAGAGTTAAAATTGCAGATGTGCTCGTTTTTATTGGGCGCACGTATATATTTGTTGTGGTAGCATGCCAATGTTTAGTTAAGAAATGCAAGAATACAACTGAACGTGAATGATAAACTTAGAGTTGCAGCAAGACTAGTCGATTCTTTTTGTTCAGCCGGAATATTTACCACACAAGAATTTTATAATGAACACCATTCATTTCTATCCATCGAGACAAACAAAATGAATGGTCACATTTATATAGGGTTTCATCACTGTGGTGGTTTAAAAATCAAATGAATGACAAGCAACAATCTTCTCTTTTAGACAAACAAAATGAATGGTCACTTTATAATTTTAGGGTTTCATCGACTGGTTCTAAAGCAAGAACGAGTACCACCAATGGTTTCTTTTCTTCAAGACAAAAAAAATAAATGGTCACTTTACAGGGTTTTATCAACTGGTTCACAAGTTTTAAAAATAGATATAAGACCAGTCATTTCTACTCTTCAAGAGAAACAGTATGGTCACTTTCTTGGGTTTCATCAACTGCTTTATGCCTTTCAAAAATCATTTCTACCCTTGAATTGTTGACAAACCGAAAAGCGAACAGTCACTTATTAGGAGTGTTAAAGAATTTAGATTATTAGGACCAACCTCTAGCTTGTCTAAGAGCGGAATTAGCGGCCATTCTGATGAAAGTGTTTTGGAATTAATCTTTGCCCCATACTTTTTGTTTCGTTTTAGCGTTTGAAACAAACTATAATTCTTACGGAAATATAAGGAAATTACTTAAAAATATTCATATTTTGCAGTTGGATCAATTGTTTGTTGTATTTATAAAGATAAATTTTATCTGTATATACTCGGATCTAGTAAAACAGTGGACTTTGTCTGACTGTGAGTAAAACATCTGTCTTTGAGACTTTGTTAGTTTAATTGTAATTTGTTCTTAGTTTTTAGGGAAATCTCAGCCTGAGAACATTTTCATAATTGTTTTTTTTTCTGAGAAGCTACCGATCAAATAGGAAACTTGGTATTTTTAAATTCTGTTTGCGTAAGGACCTGAGAGAAGATAAGAAAATCAGTACCCTTAATTAGTTAATATCGGGAACAAAAATATAGTAGTCTAATGTTTCATGCATTGCCTGACGGAAAAGGGTTTTATTCAATTGCTACTTTCTAATGAGCAGTTTATGTATTCAAAACAACTATCGTCTTTGTTTATTGAGTCTTACAGCTAACTCATTGCATGATCCTCTAGCATTTTGCACTTTTGTTAAGCGAATCAAAATGGTTTATAATTTAATTTATCAGTGATCTGTCAATCACTAATATTAAAAATAATAAAATTTTCTCATGGTCTTAA
The DNA here is from genome assembly GCA_025331085.2 of Zoanthus sociatus. NCBI lineage: Eukaryota > Metazoa > Cnidaria > Anthozoa > Zoantharia > Zoanthidae > Zoanthus > Zoanthus sociatus. Next base: position 7,006 of record JAOBAY020081681.1, read on the forward strand.
ATGCTCACGTCGGTGACGATAGGTAGTTTACGATATTTATCATATTTATCATATTTTATATTTTAAAACAGTTGAACACAAAAACAGTTGAACACAAATTTTAAGTTCAAACGCGAAGTAAGGAAGGCTGGTTTGGCCAGCTGAAATCAATATAGTTTTAAAAATTCAAAAATAACAAAAGCTTTTACCTACGTCGTGTTGGCTTTTTATTCATATTATATTTATTAGTATACATTATATTTATTATATTTTATATTTAGTCGTAAATTGAGATTAACGTTGGTATCATCGAGTTCAATTTGTAGTGATAATTTAATGCACGCGTGTTCATTTTTTACGTCAGGTACTAAGATAGCTTAAGATAGAATGGTTTATAATCAATTTGAATCATCAGTTTATTCCAATGGCGGGAACAGAATTTTACAGTTGTGAAAATAAAAATGTTAGTTTTTAAAATATTATTGTAGCTATTGCTAAATGGTTTTCACTTATTTTGTTATCTGTTTTTGTAGCTGTTATTTTTGTTTGGAAATTTTTGGGATTGCAGAAATGATTTTTGACGAAGCTAATTCTATCTGGCTGTTGTGCTGTGCTTCAAGGTCGTAGATGGGCCGTAAAACTAAAAGCGGCAGCATTTGTGTATGTGTTTGTAATCCGTGCGTTTGTTCGTGATTATTGCGCCTTTAAAATGTTTACGGTTCGACGTCGTTCAGCCGCGTCCTCCTAATTCAGTTCTAACTGCAAGGAGGGCGACTAGCAAGACAGTTTGTTTTGTTTTGTTTTTGTTAGAGTACTCATATTCTAAGCTCAGCTACAAACAGTTTTATCGAAAAAATTACAGTGAGATAAATAGATACTTTATTGAGTCTTAAAAATGTTACAGCTGTATAGCTACACCAATCGTTTTAAAACTATACAATGGCTAATATCAGTAAATAAAATATGGTTAATTATAAAAGTCAAAAACCCTAAAAATAAGGCAAAGAAGTTAAGAATATCTACATTTGCTAATAATAAATGAGTTCTTAAAACGGTCAGTTTTCGCCCTAGAATTAGAGTTGATACTTACTATAAAATTTGTGCAAAATTTACTGTTGATGCATTAAATGTTCAAAATCAGTTTTAACCCTTTTCTTAGCGAATTTTCGCCTCATAGTTGTGTCTTATTTAAAAGAAACTGTACCCAGGCTAAACTAATTCTTCTGAATCAGATTAGTAATGGTTGATGACGAAGGAAGGTATACAGAATGTACTTTTTGAAATTGTTGTTGTTTGGTTAAAGGTTGGCTTTGTTTTCGCGTTTCTATTTGCATTGTTTACATTGCAGTTGGCCATTTAAACAGTTTTGATTTTGACTTGTTTTGTGTAAGTCAGGTTTGCTCAGTGATTATCAATGTTTCATTTGTTTCAAAAATAAGAAAACAACTAAGAATAGCAAAGTTAGAACTGGAAGTAACATTTCCACTCTTTGAGAGGAGTCTTAAGGGAGTCGTAAGCAATTGTAGAATTGCACGCAATTTAGGTATCCTGCTGATGAACAGTAACTATTTTCAGCGGCATTCTAGTTATGTCTGTTCAGATATATACAGTTGGCTGAAGAAGATGCTAATTTTGCTATGACTTGTAGTTCTACTTGTTCGCAGTATCCGTTAAACTTTGATTATCCCAGAGCTTGAGAAACTATGCAATGGTTAATAATAAATAATAATAATAATAATATAGACTTTATTAAGGTGACAAATCGTCCAGCTGGCCAATTAAAAGGCCTGCTGATTGGGACACCATCTTTACACGCTAAGGTGGACGAAGACATTTCACATGACACACACACGTAAACACAGATATGTCTCCGAGGGCGTATGGTTAAACGTCCTTATCCTAAAAGACGTGAAAGTCTAATCATTTGCAGACATTAAAGCAGCACCTTCTCCTCAAATAATTTAAGACCCTGAGTGCTAGTCCGGTCGGGAATCAAGCCTGAGTGACGCCTTACCGACCGTAGGCTAAACAAATATAGTTTAACTTTAGTAGGAGGCAAAAGCAACTGAAATAATTTCTATGTATAATCGAACAGCAAATCCTTTATGTTTCGATGACAATAAACCCCTTAAACCTCCCAAAGCCAAATGAAATTCTTATAGGAAGCGAACTTACCGATTTCGAATTCCAAGTTAGTAAGCATCCGGTGGTAGTTGGGTTAGGTCACGTGTTCTTGAGTTTTATAAAGCTTGATGTCACTGTTGAGTTTTGTAGGGATAAAATTTCAGTTTTAAAATTTCAAACTTGTATCATTGCTTAGTGTGCCAGAAGATCTTCAGTTTCAAACAAGGTAAAACAGATGATTTTTATGTTTAAAATTTGTTGGCCAAAGGTAAAAACTTTAACAATACATAAATGATTTAAAATTGCATGCCCAAACATGTAAGAACAAATCTGGTTTATCACTTTATGCCAATATGGTTTTACCCAATTGACAAAAACGATAAAATTTTCTTTTCTGTGCTTTATACTTCAAATTAATTTAGTTGGTTTTGTAACGTGGGATAAGCATGTGCAATTTCCACTTTTAGTTGAAACCAATTTTTTAGATAAATTCCAAATATCTCAAAGAACGAAGAAGATATTTGTTGATTTGCTCAAGAAAACCATAAGATTATAACACAAAATTTACATTGTTGCAGAAGAAAACTACTACCGCAAAAACACTTTACAGAACCATCTAAAAATGAAAACCTAGAATTTAAAAGACAAGAAATGCAAAGTCTGTATGAAGGCAAACTCTAGTTCTTTCCCACGAACTGTTTGCCATCCGGCATTTATAACTTACAAAACATAATTTAAACACACCATTTTTGTTGAATTATTTTAACCTTTCTTTTGAGAATAGGCATTTTTTCACCGCTTATGGCTCACACAAAGACGCCTTTGTTCAAAATATACAGTCTACATTCTATTAGATTAGGTCTCGAAGGGTCCTCGAAGGCAAAAATAAGATGTGTCAGAAGCTCATCAGGCATGAGGCCGGACACGAGAGGTCTTCAAAAATATCACGCAACCAATTTTACAGAAGCGAAATAATATACTTCATTAACGCCACTGGAAAGAAGCAAATAATTCCAAATATCATAAGGAACGATTACCTGCGTTTAGTCATATAAAGTATTTCAGCCAGTCAGCATACACGCTTTCAGTTTCTTATTAGACTTAGATGAGGTTCGGATTGGCCGAAAATTAAAAGCAATTGAAGAACAAGCTCAGCTTGAGATTGAAAAAAAAATGAAAATGTTTCTATTTCAAATTTTATTGAATCTTCAAACCGCTCACAGAAATAAGAACAAATTAAGAACAAAGTGAGGCAGAAGCAGCCAAAAAATAAAGAGCAATTGAGCCTCGGTAAAACTTATAAAAAAATGCTCGTATTTTATAAAACCCTAATATTTCGTACAATAGGCGGGACAGCAAGACATTCTCTCCACTTTTTTTTTTTTTATTAAGAACCAGTAAAATTTTGCTCCACGCTCTTCAGTATTTTTTAGCAATTCGAAGCTCAAAATGTTCTTATTTTGTTCTTAACCAACCGTATATTTTTGATAGCTGAAAACCAACTACTGAACCCCCAAGGAGCTCTTGCATGCTCCGCGCTCCGCTTGTCTTGTGATTTGAAGCAGACCGTATCTTCAGTTTTGTTTTTGTGAAAAGATTGTGTTTTACTCTTGCCGTTATTCATTTTGTTCTGAACGTTTTCATTTCAGCTCCACCGACGTTGT
>JAOBAY020081691.1:0-10772 GCA_025331085.2 Zoanthus sociatus
CTGAGAAAAACACACCATATTTACACATATAAAACTAATACGGAGAAAAATGCATGCACATAGTTGCTTAAAATTTTGTAAGTAATGGCAAACGCGCAATGCTTGACTTTGGTATGTGGCTACAAAGATGAACTCAAATATAGATAGCATAAACCTGCTGTAATTGACTTAAAGCCACTATATTGGGCACTATGGCCACGGTGGTAACAAGCTATACTCCTTAAAACTACCATAAAAAATTGTGATCCTGATTGCTAGCAGCCGTGGACAGCTCTTTCGTCCTTATAGGCCTCATGTTAGGATGGCAGAGAAAGGAAACAGCTGAAACAGCTGTCCATGGCTGTTAGCAGTCAGACTCACTAGTTTTTACTTAAGGGGTGAAAGTTGCTACCAACGTGACTATAGTGCCCAATATAGTGGCTTCAAATTAGCTACCAGCACGTTTGTGCTACCTATACTTGGTTTTAAAATTTCAGTTTCATTAACGTTATATTAATATTGAAACCTTCCACTTCATTTTCTATTATAAATGCAATTCGCTTTTAAAAAGTATTATACGATGTTCATTGTTATTGGCTCTCCATTGGGAACAGGTGGATTTTAGTTAGAGCTAGTAACTTACAATGTAGCGGAAACAACTACAGAAACTGTAACAACTTTGCTTTTTGAGGAGCTCGCCATAAAGAAATTTCATTTCAGTAAAACATCAAAAGTTTTCTCCTTAAACCTCTTTTGTAAGATAAACATAACGTTAAAAAGGACATTTCAAAAACGACAATCAAAATTATGATAAAGAGAGTGTGTAGACTTTCTCCATACAGCCAGTTTTCGCCAAGGCTCGGCCGGCCTGCAAGAGGTATATATTGTACTGTGTATTTCAAATCAGAAGCCTTACTTCCGCCGGAACCGTTTAACTTCTGTTAGTTTGTGAGTCTTATTCCGCAAAATATCTAATTTCCAGGGCTGTTTTAATTATAACAAGAGTGCGAGGAGCTCTTGAAGAAGGAAGTTTTTGATAGACTCACCTTTTGTATCGATTTTATAACCGCAACCGTTTAGATGAGAGAGGCGGCAGAAACACTATTTACTTGGAGTTTAATTTAGCCTACCGTATTTCCTCGAATAAACGCTGCCCTTGAATAAACGCCGAACCCTGTGTGCCGCGGTTATTCAAATAATGATAATAATAATAATAATAATGATAATGATAATGATAATGATAATGATAATGATAATGGTAATGGTAATAATAATAATAATAATAATAATAATAATTTATTTAGCTGTTCAGATTGGGGACACCACCTTTACCACTCTAAGGAGGACGGAGACCTTTCACATGACAGAAATACATGCACAGATAATCAAAAAAATCTCCGAGCCTACGGTTTAACGTCCTTATCCGAGAACTCGCGAAAGGCTAACCGTTTGCAGATGTTAGAGCAACTACAGCTCTTCTCTCCGCAATTATTTTAAGACCTTAAGTGTTGATCCGTCCGGGAATCGAATCCAAGCCTCCCGCACGATAGGCTGGCACCTTACCAGCTAGGCTAACCTGGCGGTATATTGAACAAAAGAAAATAATTATAGTGCAATACAATAATTACCAGTCTTGTTTATTGATTTTTAACTTTTATCAGCGCATGCAAAGTTTCTGGTGCGTACGTATCCAAATAGAATGATAAGATTATCATAATTCATTCGTCTTAAAACAGCTTGGGATTCTTTCATAAAAAAAAAATCAGCAAAATTCCGCAATATCGAATTTATTTTATTTTTTTACGCATTTACAAGCCCAATAAGTCAGTGTAGTTTTTAAAGCTTAATCGGTACAACCAGACAAAGAACTGTATCCGTTTTTCTACTTTTTAAAGGAAAGTTAAGGTGTTTAAAAAATACGCCTTACCCAAATCATAAGAAAATTGTCAATCTCCTCGGCGTTTATTCGAGGTAATACGGTAAGTTGAATACGCCGTAGGAATTTTAAAACAAGCTTCTTGAAAACCATATATGTTTTTCTTTAGTAAAGGAAAGTTTCATTACAAGTTGGAAAACATGAGCTTATAATCAATGCCTCTAGACTGCAATTAGGAAATGTTTTGGACTGGGTGGGGTGTAGATTTTCAGTGAAGTGAAATTCCATTTGCTCACATTACAAAAAATGTTCAATACTCTACCAAGAAATGTAAAACAATGAAAGAAACATTAAGCATTTCGATCTAAAATACATGGTTACAATCAAAGGTCTGAAAATACCCTCTGATCCATTTATATCTCAAGACGAGAATGCTTTTTAATTTCTGTATGAAAACAAATGTTTGTATATATACTGACACAAGTGAATCCTTTGCAACATTTATTAGATACACTAAATGACTGCTCACGAGGTAAACATCTGTTTTGTTTTCTGAGAATCTCGATGTTTCCCGAGAACCTTGAATCGCTTGATGTTTTCCGAGAATCTCGATGTTTCCCGAGAATCTCGATGTTTCCCGAGAATCTCGATGTTTCCCGAGAATCTTGATGTTTCCCGAGAATCTTGATGTTTCCCGAGAATCTCGATGTTTCCCGAGAATCTCGATGTCTCCCGAGAAGCTCAATGTTTCCCGAGAATCTCGATGTTTCCCAAGAATCTTGATGTTTCCCGAGAATCTTGATGTTTCCCGAGAATCTTGATGTTTCCCGAGAATCTCGATGTCTCCCGAGAAGCTCGATGTCTCCCGAGAATCTTGATGTTTCCCGAGAATCTTGATGTTTCCCGAGAATCTTGATGTTTCCCGAGAATCTTGATGTTTCCCGCGAATCTTGATGTTTCCCAAGATAACTGCGACGATCATTCATAACGTTATTGTTTAGACTGAGGTACAAACTCAGTATCAACATCAGATAAAGTATAATTTCTATAATTATATAATTTTTAGAATTATCTGCATATGTTCATGATCAGATGGAAAGAGGAACCATGCCGCCATGCCTAAGTTAAGAACAACAATCAGTGATTGAAAGTTAAACGTCTAAAAAATAAAAAAAGTGTTTTTTTACACATTTTTTCATGATTTGTTTTCATCTCTAGGTTGCAGCGGCTGCCTGGCATATGCAGCCAAAGTATGCTATCCCCAGACCCGCATCATTACTTTTGATTTGCCTCCGATCACCGCCCTCGCACATCGCTTCTGCCCATCACATGACGAATGTCCCAACCAATCAGAAGTCGAGTTTGTAGCGGGCGATTTCTTTACCGATGAACTTCCACCTGCAGACTTGTACGTACTATCGCGTGTATTGCACGACTTCCCCCAAGACAAGATCGACTCCTTGCTAAGTAAAGTTTTTCAAGCATTGCCATCAGGTAAAGTGAAAAGTTAATATCATCTCAATGACAATTACTATTGTCATTTTGTGGTTAAATACATATTTTAGGGAGAAATTGGTCGAATGTTTCAAAATCGAGATATAGATACAAGAGCGATATTGAAAGCCGAACAGAAAAACAATAAAACAAACTGCGTTTCCTCACAAGGACCCTCGACTAAGTTTAGTTTTGAGACGGAGTGCCAAATCTTGTCTAAGCTCACAAGCCTGCTTTAACCTGCGCCTACCTCCGGCTTCTGCAAGGTTAAGGGAATTGAAATCCTTGGCTCTGAGCGGAACAACAATTTATAGTCTTTGGTCCCAGAAAAAGATCACATTCAATTGTCAAATGAATCAAGTGGTTGAAATAGCCGTTCAATTATATTTTAGCAAAACTATTCAATTATGTTGGCAATAAGATTCAAAGATTAAAATTTTCTGTAATATCTTAAATAAGGTAAAACGCTAACATTCGAGCAGCCAAGTTGCTTTAAAAAGGTTTCATGTTCGATATCTCAGCTCTTTATATTATTACTTACAATAATTTATAAAAAAATCTATGCTTCAACTCAAGACGGAATGTAAAACGTCAATCTGCAAAACACAACTGATTTCGGTCTAACAATGACAATGTTTCAAACCCACAAAAACACTCAAGAACTTCTATACAGCCGCCTTCTTGGCCATGACCTCCCACACTCACGCATGCTCATTTACGCTACTTCCCAGTCCTTAAAGGATATAGGTCAGCATTAGATTTCATCCACCAGAACCACTTCGGTTGAAAGACTGAGTTCAAGTTTTCCAAATTTAAGAACTTTAGATTAATCACTTCTCTTGAATTTAAAATGCAATGTCTAAAAAAAATAAGCTCATAAAAATCTCAAAAAAGTGTGGGTGGCAAAACTGTGAATAAGCCATTCTTTCTTTTTGAAACTTATTTGAAATTTACCACAGAAAGAGTGCTCAACATTTCATGCTCACATTACTATGAGATCCTTAAAATTCGCAAAGCAATTTTAAAATCATGACATAGTTTTGAAATGCCGACAAAAACTTTAAAATGAGGCAAAAAGTGCAAAAGATTCAGTTGTGCTTTAAAAAAAGTCTTAGATCGCTTAATTCATATGATTATTATTTATATTAAACAGCTTGGATCTAGAAAACGCTTAAAATGCAATATTCAAGGTCAAACAGAAATTTTTTGTTTGTTGTTATACATGTGACTTTAGGATGCTGTTACTCTTGATATCTAACTTAGTTTTTGCGTTTGAGGGAAACTCTAAATTTACTTTAACCTCGGTGTCAGCTTAAGTAAAATAATATTAAATTTTGTTTGCAACCGTTATTGTTATCAACTTAGCTTTTTCTGGCATATTATTTGTTTAAGGTGGAGCATTGCTAATTGCCGAAACTCATATGAAAGAAGACAAGACAAGCTGCATGTACTCGCATCATGCCAACATGGTAGGTTTACTTTTCACGGAAGGCCGCGAGAGGACTGCTAAAGAATACCAGGCCCTTGTGGAAAAGCACGGTTTTGTCGAGGCTCGAGCAAAGGACAGCAGTATTCCTTATGTACTCGGCGTCGTCAAGGCACTGAAACCATGAAATTGAGATAAGCAGCAGGCTACTTAGATCTAAATGACAAAACCAACAGAGTAAAAAATACTATTTTGTGTAAATATTTGAATTATTTTTTTATTATATTAGAGTGTAACTTTAGATCGAAAATATTGGAAAGCTCGGTATTGTTTACATAGTTTTCAAAAAAGATCACGTACATTTCCAAAGAATATGTTTGATAACAAAAACAAGATTGCAGCTTTCCGATGGTGCAAAATGAGATTCACACTGTTTTCCTAATTATAATCTAAGTTTTAATACTTAAAAAAAAACAAGATTTTATGATGGGCAGGCACCTTTATTTAATTTACTATAAATGTATTTAAGTCTTCAGGTATATTTTCAAAGTGAAGTTAAAAAGTTAGTTTTGAATTGCACTAACATGGCGTTACGTGCTGGCATTTTACGCCAAGAATGATAAGATAAAATTTCTAAAATTGTTTGTTATAAATTTAGTTTCTATAGGTTTGTTATTTGTATTGATAAGGAGTGTGTGTGTGTGTTGCCAAGGGCAACGGAATTCTGTACCAGTAAAACGAAACTCTCATTCCTTCCCTCGAGACATGCACAAGCTTAGGACAAGTCTTGTACAAAAATACTGTCCCAGGTGGTGTGAATCTTGAAGATTATAACAAAATTGGGGAAATGAAAACGTAAAGTTTTTGGCAAATGACACGTGCGTGTCCTTGATCAAGAAATCGTTTGAGCAACATTTTGTTGTGAAGCAGCAGTATTGTGTGGTGTTTTAAGGTGAGAATATTTTGCTGTTATGTTGTGCCTTTTGTCTTTTTATAAATCAAAGGCACAAAGAAAATCGTACCTATACCTAGTAATTTTTTATGTTTCGTCTTAAACTGCTCACAACCTTACAAGGTTGATCGTATTTGTATAGCTTTGAACACCAAAAACAAAAGCATTCTGAGATACACTGACTGTGTTATTTCTTAACTGGACTATATACCTTTAAAACCTTCAAAAGGAAGTTTTAGCGACAAAAAAGCTTTTCATACCTGGATGATATACTTACGTCAAAAGTGATTATTTGTCGAGCCTCCTAAAAAAGTACTTTTGCACAATGCATTTTGCTCAATCAGCATTTCTCGATGGAATTTCATTTAAGAAAGCAATGCTACGAAAATATTAGCTACAATTGTTGATTTGAGACCAGAACAAAGTTTCGTTTTGTAATACAAGCAGGATAAAAGCCAGTATATAGTTTAACAATTCAGTGGATATTTATTCGCCATAGAGAGAAATTATTTAAATAAAAGGTAGCAATAAAATAAAGAAAGTAGAATGACAATCCCAGTTGTAATGCTAATGAAAAAACCAAGAATTGTATTTGAATGCTTTGTGTTAGTTATTAAAAAGAAGAAAAGACAATTACCTTTAACGGAATTGAAATGACACTATTGTCTTACTTTTATGTAAAAAGTTTTCCTTTTGTTCTGGTATACGCTCTTTTGTCTTATAAGAATCTTTTTTACAAGAAGGGGTCAGGCTAAAAATCGGCGAAAAGTTTTATGTAACATTAAGAACACACCTGAGACTGAGGAATGGCCATCGAGAATTTTATTTTGTTACTAGTTACGGCACAAAATCATGGAATCGGCAAAGAGTTGATCAGTGCAACATTGTTTTATAGTGCAATTAGAGGAAACTACATATAAACTTTCTAAGCACAATTTGCAGCACTGTTTGTTTTGTCTTTCACTCTGTCAACTTATATATCAAAATATCCAAGCTCATACTTTTTTAGATACACATAAAAAGCGTGTACATGTGTACATGTGAGGATAAAATACCCAAAATATCTTTAAATATTTTTAAATAATGTTTTTAAAAAAACATTCAACCTCGCCCCAAATTTAAGACGTTCTTATAAAAAAAAGTGTGGGCCAAAGGCCGGTGTCCGAGTGGCTTTTAACGAACTTGATAGGAAGAAATACATAAGTTTTGGAAGATCGTTTTGCAAGATTCTGATTTTATTTTATTCAAAAAGATTGCTTTGTGTGTGGAAACAAATATATTAATTATCGTTGTATTTTTATTACACGGCAGAACGTGTGTAAATGTTAATGTTTAAAAAAATAATTAAAACCAATATTAACTAGTTGTTTCCATAACAAAAAGGGGAATGCTGCGAAACGGAACTGTTTGGTTGTTTGTTTAAGCATCAATAGGCAAAAAACGAGCTCTTTCAGGCAAACACGTGAGAGACAACGTATCTGTATTTGGAATAATTCCTCTTTCAAAGGCATTTAAATTCATTTTATCTCCTTCAGAAAGTATCTAATCAACAGCGGGGTCAGTCCATCTTTCGATCGATAATATCTGGACACATATTGTAGCGCAGAAAAACTCATAAATGAACATTGTTGTCCTCGGGATGTCACTAAATTGTTCTAGACCTTGGTGAATGCTTCCAGCAACAAATAATTTTGTGCTGGACATAGTTAGAATGCAAAAACAATATTCACTTGTTTTGATTTCCTCAAGTTCCGCTAAACGAAGTCCCACCAAACGAAGTTCTACGTGCGCTATGTGCATGCAGCTTGCCACGTACATTGCTGATAAATAACGCTGATCAAAATGATTGCTTGCTCTTCTCACAGAATGACAGATTTTTCATGGCATAAAACCCACAGGGCTCCCAAACGTTAAGATTAACCGGTTGCGCTACTACGCTACTAGCTGGTTTGTACTCTTCTTAAGTTCAATATTTAAAGTATTAAAAGCAAATAAGATATTTTTGTTCGATTAGAAGAACTAGTTGTCATCAGCCAATAAAGTAATTTTTAGGATTTATTTCAGACGAAGGTGTATACAATGTCATTAACCTATAAGAAAAAAAGCACCTTAATTAAGTAAAAGGTAGAAAGCACAGACAACCTTTCCAAACACCTCGATTTTCGTTAACTCTTATTTTAGTGTTTGGAAATGTGATGAAACACTGTCTCTCCTGTTTGATAAATTACTTCCTATACCAATACTTGGTAAAAAGTTAAGTTTTTGTTTTTGAATGATTTATTTAATAAACATTTGACAAGTAACAATTGTATATAGGCAATAAATATTTGAACAAGTTGCAGACAAAAAATATACATGGAAACAACAAAATGGAGCCCGCTTTTACAGTTTACTTCATAGTTTACCTTGCATTGATTTTTTGTGTATAGTTTTGATTTCAGTTTCTAGCGTTTTAAAAACAAAGCCAGTTTAACATTTTGTACTTAACAATTGCAACGAATTTGCTCAGCTATATAGTAACGGTACAGTAATCTGTGTAAACTGCGTGTTTAAGCTTGTGCTGATGCTCTGACATCGTCCATTTCAACCTAAAATATACAAACAAACTGATGAACATTAAATGATGATAGTAGAAGCAGTAAAATAATGATGAAAAGAATGACCATGGCCATGATCATAGTGAGGGTGACAATGATGGTGGTGATGATGATGATGGTGATGAATGGTGGTGGTGGTGGTATGATGGTGATGGTGGTGGTGGTGGTGGTGATGATGATGATGGTGGTGGTGATGATGATGGTGGTGATGATGGTGGTGGTGATGATAGTGATGATGATGGTGGTGGTGATAATGGTGGTGATGATGATGGTGATGATGATGATGATGATGGTGGTGATGATGATGATGGTGATGATGATGATGGTGATGATGATGGTGATGGTGGTGGTGATGATAATGATGGTGATGATGATGATGGTGGTGGTGATGATAATGATGGTGATGATGATGGTGGTGGTGGTGATAATGGTGGTGATGATGATGGTGGTGGTGATGACGATGGTGGTGATGATGGTGGTGGTGATGATAGTGATGATGATGGTGGTGGTGATAATAGTGGTGATGATGATGGTGATGATGATGGTGATGATGATGATGGTGATGATGATGATGGTGATAATGATGATGGTGGTGATGATGATGGTGATGATGATGATGGTGGTGATGATGATGGTGATGATGATGATGGTGATGATGATGATGGTGGTGATGATGATGGTGATGATGATGATGGTGATGATGATGGTGGTGATGATGATGATAATGATGATGGTGATGATGATGATGGTGGTGGTGATGATAATGATGGTGGTGGTGATGATGATGGTGATGATGGTGGTGATGATGGTGATGATGATGGTGGTGGTGATGATGGTGATGATGATGATGGTGGTGGTGGTGGCGGTGGTTAAATACATTTACACAACATATTGATTTTCTTTAAAAAAGAGACGTAATAAATTTTGGCTAGCTCAACCAGCTTTCTTTAGATATTGATGTCGGTAATGGTTGTAATGAAATTGATGGTGATGATGTGCGATTAAAAATTTGTAACAGGTTTTAACAAAATTTTTCGAAACCGGTACATACGTTTTAAAAAACGAGATTTAAGTTCTATTTTTGTACTTTATGTTGGTTCAAAGAGCATTATAACAAACATTACACTGGTTTAATTCAAAATTTTAACCACAAGGTTATCATCAGTTCAGAACTTGCATTGAGCTGCTCTTACCTCTGCGATAACGTATCTAATCATTATGTGCGCCGTTCTCTTTTTATTAGTAGAATCAATAATGACGTCCTTGGTGACGTCAATGTTTGCAATCTGCTTCATTAGCATACAACTTCAGATAGCGAATGAACAAAGCTTATTAAGACTTAAATTTTGAACTTGAGAGAGCAGGTAAAAAGAACAACGTGAAACGTTTAGTTCTTCAAATAAAATTTCTTAGGGTTAATGTCATGTAGTTTTCTAACCTCGTTCACATGAGACTGTTGCATTTCGTGATTTATCGTTAGTCTGCGCCTGCGCACAGCAATAACTCCTGCAACAGCTAGGACTGTAAACACAACTACTCCGAGGGCGACTCCTACTATGGCTTCTGTTGAAAACTTAAATTTTTCTGTACCTAAAACAAACAAAACAAAAGTACACCATGGAGGTTTAGGACGAACTGCTAGTGGTATGAAACGATAGTTGTAAAATACTAGTACTACTCTAGTGCTGCTATGCACACAGCAAAGATGAGCAGAACTTTTCCCGTCATACTTTTTTAATGATGTTTTTCTAGGAATAGAAAGAATTCATATTAAAGAACATAGGCAATGCTGCAGGTCTTGAAATGAAGTATTTTGCTCTGGAGCCAAGCATTCGACTAAAGGGAAAAATTTGGTCGGCAGATTATAAATTCTGGTTTTCAACTCAATTACTACATAACTTACATATGAAGATCATAATTTTAAATGTAATTTTGTATGCAAGAAAACTCCTTACTAAAAATAGCTAGAAAAAAAACAGCACGAGAATGGCCACTACATTGCGATTACCACTTAAATTATCGATACCTGAAACCAAGCTAGTTCCAAACATCCTTCAATATTTTGGCTAAAACCAACGTTTTCGGCATTTGAAATGTCAAAGGATTTAAATTTCCAATTAACCAGCTATCAGTTCCAATTGATTTCATCCTCTTAAAAATAAAAATCTAAATACAAAAGTTGTCTGCTAATTATCCTGTGTTACTGGACGAATCTTGATTCGCCTGCTGGCGACCAGTGAGTTGTAATTTTGAGTCCTGCTGAATGTTTATGAAAAAAAAAGGTAAACACGATTTCTTGAACTTGCGGGAACGATGAAAAAAAGTTGTTTCGCATGGAACAAACAGATAGTACTCAAATGATATATAAAGCTACTCGATGGGTTTAAAAATGAAACATATTAAAATATAAAATTTACCTCCTGGATTTTCTTGAATCTCGCCAGGTAC
>JAOBAY020081702.1:0-10771 GCA_025331085.2 Zoanthus sociatus
AACAACATTGATTATGACCACGATGATGATAAAAATGATGATGAACATGAAGAAGATGATGACGATGATGATGATGATTTTAGATTCAAGTCATAAACGAGGCAAATATAACTGCCGATCTGATTCCCTAAAAACGGTTCCTTTTACAGAATTGTCGGATATCTCGCTTGATATTTTGAAGATCTTCTTTACCTAAGCAAAAAATGACTTCGGATTTTGGCCAACAACAAAAATTATTGCTTTTTATTCAAACAAACCGACCGATTATCGTTGTCATTGATAAAAGTAACACAAGTGTAATACTCAAAGAATGAATCAAACAAACAAAACAACATTATAGGAAAGACTATACCTTGATGTTCTTGTCAAGAACGTTGTCAATAACAGGATCAATATATTCATCAACATCCTTGAATAGAATCGGGAAACCGTATTTGATGGCAAGTTCCAACTGCTTGAGAAAGTCCGGGTCGTTGAACGTGACAACCTGTAATGGCAGTATCAAAGTGAGCACGGGACCTAATTGATCGCAGTTTAGCACCCTACAGCTGTTAAACAATTAACCAATCTCGAAAAAATGAAAAATTTTGAGTCTGTTTATTTATTTAAAACTCATGACTAAAGACAATGCCTTACTTGCTCCCGCGATCTAACAAGATCGTCACGATATGACGTCAAGACGTTAAAATGTTATGTTCCATTCTTTTTCACGATCCGCAAACATTTTGTATGAAGATGGTTATTCAAATGAAATGCCTCTACTTAATAATTTCACTAAAATTTCCAGTAATAAACACAGTACGATTGTGACGTCAGGAACAATAGTTCTGAGCCCGCGTTTAAAGGTGCAATATGACGCCCTACTTACGGTTTACAAGCCTTTTTTGAAATAATGTTTTCAAACTGCAGATCAACGGATCGCTTTTAAATCTACATTTCTCGAATCTTTAATATATGCATTTCAACATATCAAAAAATAATTTGGGAGTTCAGGTTCTCTTTATAACTAATTACGCACTGCAATCTTTACAGTGGGAAGTAAAATTATTAATAAACGGCGAATAGTTTAAGTAGGTACAACACCGTACCTTTAAGTTGTTCGCTTCTTCTTTTTTCTTAATCCAGTTCAGAGCCTGTTGCTGAGGGTCAATACAAAGCGGATATCGACTGGCCTGAGTGGTCAATATACCGTTCTCAATGGAAAGTTCATCTGGGGGTAACCCCTCAGATGTCCATCGACTTATCTCGACATCATTGGTAAGAAGAGCATCAATCTTAAATGGTTGTGTCAGCGGTATGTGTTTTTCCAGCACGTCCTTCTCCCACTCGTCACGTAACATGCCTCGTCTGAAATCCCAGCTGAACGCACCAAGATAGCTCAGAAACGCCGAACCTAACAGACAGTCACCAAGGAGACGAACTCGCTGTCTCTTGAGTTCTTCAAGATCTTCCGTCCACCTTGAAACGCAACTCAATTTATTAATATTCAGGAACGACTTAATTTTTTCTTTATTTACATATTACCTGAAATATTCTACTAACACCAAAATTATGGAGTAGCATAGCACAGGTCTAAAATACGCAAAATGTGACTAGTGAAAGCACTGACCAATACCTCTGTTGAATTGCCTTTCATTTTGTAACAAAAAAATACGTAACAAGTAAGGGACATCTTGTTTCGTTATTGGTTAACTTAGCAGGATTTTAGAAGCTCGTACACAATGACATTTTGACAGCTATTAGCCAAAATAGGCGCGAGAGTTAACGTTTGGCAGAGAGGAGGTACTTTTGCAGATTTGACTTTGAAATGGGAAAAATATCATTTTTTTCTATTTTATGCCAACGGTGCAAGAAACTACATTTATTTGACTCTCCAATAATAAGTCATAAAAATTAAGTCATGAAAATTATAACAAAAGAGATCACATTCACAAACCAGTATTAATGAAGGAACTATTGTGATTCAGTTTGCACCGCGCTATCAGCAACGACGTCTTGAACAACTTTCACGGCTATGTACCCAGTTTAAGTAATTACGAACAGGACAAATTCGGTGAGTCCATCAATGGCACTCAAAAGTTTACAAACTCGATCATAATATTCGCTGTACACTTTTAAATGGCTTCGATAAGATTAGAATTGACCTGCTGCTTCCTGTGGCTTAGTATCTCAGATGGTAAGATCACTATAGTGCTATCGCAGGATCGAATACCGCTGAAGCCTGAAAATATTGGTTTTTCGCTTCTTAAATTGTGTAAATATCTGTGAAGAGTGTTTATAGTAGCGCAAATGGAGAAAAATCTTTAAAAGTTTATTTGCTTTAAGTGTAGTCCCAAATTCCACGAAATCAAGGCTAGAATTACAGTTAATTATTTTCCACTAATGGTTATTTCCAACCGAGAAGCAAATTATGTACCTAAAAGGGCGCTATAAAAAATTATAAATGTTTAAAGATCATACCTCACTTTCTCAGAGCCAAGACCTGATATAAGCTTATCAGCTGCGATTAATCTTCTCTCCATAATCTCTGCTTCCTCTTGGAGACTGGTTTTCTCCCTCATGGCTGCATCATATTTCTCACTCAACAACTGCAGTTCACCCTCAAGTGCTTTCACCTCTCTCTCGATCTTCTCCAATTCACGTTTACTAAGATGGAAATTCCTTTCTAGACGGGCCACCTACAAATTATAAGTTGATATTTAACGCCTAGAGTAAACTAAATCATTTTTGATATATGATTCACTTGGAGAAATACAAGATGTGGCTTTGGGGAAAAGTCCTGAACATTTCGTTGTCTGACAATGCGTAATGGTAAAGCATTTCGCCATATGAATGGGGAAAGATCCATCTTACGTATCATCATATAAAAACAGACAGCCCCCGGTCGGACAAATAATAATAGCGATCTTCTCCCTCTAGAGAAGAGTGGATGATAGGAGGTTTTCTGAGAGATTCAGAACGGGTGCGTTGTATTGAATAAGGAAGGTCTATCCCTACTTAACTAAAAAGAGGAGAGAAATAGAGTGAAGACCTTATAAAGGACTTGCCTTTCGGGCAGAACACTAAAACACATATATGATTATCGAATATGGATGTTTGCAACTTGTTTATAAAGTGAGAAAGAAAGTGTAGCTCAGTAGGGAGAGCATCTGACCAGTAATCAGAAGGTTGCGGGTTCGATTCCCGTCAGCGACTCAGATTTTTTTTTCCCGGTAGTTTTTTGACATTCTCTGTCTTAGTATTCGACTTGCTTATCGAATATTTCAATTTAAATTCTTAATCCAAAAGCTGGTATTTTACACAGAAATTATCAGCACTATGTATGCAATGCCTTTAGAAAAATTGTATGTTCAACAGGATCTATTTTAGTGCATGCCTTCTGACCACAAGGTCCCAAGTTCTGTTCCCTTTATGCCGAAATTTGAATATTGGTGTGAACTTCATTTTCGCCTAAGCTAACTCAGATTTCCATCCTTCGGGGTAGGTAAATGAGTACCAGCATTTGCTGGGAGCTAACATGCGATGGATTAGTGTCCCGTCCAGGGGAAGTCAAAGACTCTCATCTGCTTAACACTACAGAAACCGGAGATTAGCGCCAGCTCCATGAGCCACTAGGCTCGTAAAGGATTTAGCTTTTTAGCTTTAATTGGCTCTTTTAATTATCATCGTAAGAAAGCTCACAACCGGCGTCTCCAGCGTTAGCACTTCGACAGCAATCGCCAGTTGCTCTGATGAAGAGCTAACACTCCAAACATCAGCCCTTGTGTTTTTCTTAAGGAGATTATTAAACATTTCAACTTAGCTAAATTGTCAGGTATGGTACTATTTCGTAAACGAAAGCATTCTTTATTCACTTTAATTCATAATCAATTTTGAAGCTTTATTTCAGAAATTCGAGGGTTTTTCAAATATCATTAACCAGTAAAGGAGTTTTAAGAAGTTTAAACAGAGGCACGAGCCTCATTAACTCAGGCAACTGAAAAACCTGAATTATATTATTATGAATTCTATTAATATGATTATAAACAATACTCATATACACTGCACCTTTTCTCTCTTAGGCTTAATTTCCTTTGCTACGGCACAATAACCCATCACGGCCACAACAAACTTGAGCAACCCGGCACCAGCAACAGAAACTTCCTTCATCTCTTCCACAGTAGTATTCAGCTCCTTTAGCAGGTCTCGACAACGCTTAACTTGACCGGAAGTTATTCCATCTACATCCAACTCAGTCAAACTTCTCAGGAAGTTGGTCTCGGACATCATACCCTTTGCGACTTTCCAGTTCACCTCTTTAAAACCTTTGATGATAACAATCGCTTCTGAAACCATTTGTACGGCACGTGGTGGTTTTGCAAATGATCTGTTGCAAAAGATGTACATGTTATGGCTCACTAAGACAATATTCAGGACATTTAACGCTAAGCAAAGAGAGTCACTCGAAATAAATAGAAATACTCCTATTATTTTACAAGATAGATCTGATTTAACTTTACGTTAAGGTAGGAAATTGGGCGGACGTGGTTGGCATAGTTGGTAAGATCTTTGCTTCACCACAAGGTCCCCAGTTCGATCCCGGCAGTTTGCCGAGATTCAAATATTTGTGAATATCTTTTCATCCTAATCCAATTCAGCTTTCTGAAGGTAAATGATTGCTGGTAGCTGATCTGCGATGGATTAGTATCTCATCTAGGGGGAGTCAAAGACTCTCACTATTACGGAACCGGAGATAAGCACCGACACCATGGGCCACTAGGAATGTAAAGGATTTAGCTTAAGGTAGGAAATTAGGGAGTGGTGCCTATAAAATGTCTCACAAAATTGCGAAAACATAAATCATTTAAGGTAGAAGTGCATGAAATTAACCACTACAATTTCACTAGACAATATCTGAACTCCAACGAAAAAAACGAGAGACGGTTTTAAGGCGAAAAACGACATTAGGAAGACTGGAAGAAAAATTGTGTACAAATACTAAAGAATCTTGGAAAAGGTTTGAAAGCAAGCAAGAAATACAGCAAAATAAAAAGCTTTCGAGTTTGACCTTTATATGTGTTACACAGCGTTAGAAAGTTCAAAAAGATTTATAAGTGGAAATAGAATCACAGATTGTTTTACCACTAACAGACATACGACGCAGGGTTGTGTAAATTGAGTGTAACACAGCTATAGAACGTTTCAGTTACGTGAAATTGATGGAATCATATCCGATGTTACCGAATCGGAACACTGCAGAAAAATATGGAATACGTGACTGCTGTGAAAGAGGTCCTTTCAAAAAATTGAACTGACCTGATTTCGGTCACATCAGACTTATTTAAATCCTGAAGAGCCAACTTTGCCTCCTCCAAGGCTGGTAAAGCAGCCGCCAACGCCTCCTCAGCTTCACCCTTTTCCTCAACAATCTGCTTATTTTGCTCAGCGATTTCTTCTTTCTTTGCTATTGCCAGCTCCTTTTTCTCATTAGCCTGTGTTGTGGCTTGATTAATCTCAACCAGCAGTTTCTCGCAAGCTTCGCTTTTTTCTGTGACCGCTACTTTCTGAACCTCCAGTTTTTCATTGAGTTCTTTAAGTTGCTCGCTTGCTGCCAACAACTTGCTCAGACCTCCATCCAAACGGTGACACTAAAATCAAAAAGATGCAATAATGAAAACTCTGGTGTTATTTCTGAAAGAGTCATTTAACAATTATTCCAAGAGCGCGCGTTGGATATGAGATTGTAAATAGCCAACGAGGCGCGTAGTGCCGAGTTGGCTATAATCATCTCATGTCCAACAAGCGCGAATGGAATAATTGTTTTATTAAATTTTATGAGCTTTCCGAACCCTTCGATACTTGAAAATGACAGCAAAATTTTATTCTGGCATTTTTCAGCCTGGCAACACTTTACACAGTTAGTTTCCATATATGGTCATTCGGTATATGAGCTGATAACTGAGATTGAATGAACCAATCAGAACGCTAGAAACGCAATATTCGAGGTTGAAAATGTAATAATTAGGATTATTCTTTTCAAACATATCTATTTCTTTTGATCTAAGAGGAAATTTTATTTCTGATTAATTGATCTAGTTTCTTGGAATTTTCTCTCATCTGCTTATTTAACCTCTGTAAATCTTTTTCCTTTGGGAACACAGCAGACGTTATTGTCCCTTTTAAAGCACTTATTGGCATTTTCATTTTTGACATTAATACTTTCTTCAGCTTGAGTTTTTGAGGGAGGTCTAGAGCTATATACGAACTCCCAGAAATGGAATAAAAGGGATCAATGTTGATATTAAAATATTCAACACTATCAAAGATCCAACTGAAGCCTCGATTCTGAAATTGTTGAAGTATTGCAAATTTATAACTGGTCGCACATTCTATCAAAAATAGTTAAAAACATTTGTATATTCAGTTATTGTCTTTACTAGAGTATGAAAGAAGCCATAATTTTCAGCGGTTATACCAGCAGCAAGATTCTCTTTGATGAACGTATTTTTTTACATTTTAGATCTTATGCTCGGATATTAATTTTTCAATTCTTGGTTTAACTTTATTTATAAAGTTTTGGGGATCATGCAGGTCTCTTACTACGTCTATTCTAAATGTTTCCAGATAATCCTTCAGTGCTTTCTGCTGTTGTGTCGGTTCAAAATTATTAATCTCGCTGAAAATCTTATTAATTTGCTTTTTTGTCTTTGTAAGATGTTTATCTGCTGTCTTTTTATTGGTTCATGGGTGTGTGATGTTAACCAGTCTGAAAAATCGTTGAGCTTGCTTTCAACTTTATCAGCAGCCTTGCCGGCTAAATGTTTTAGCGAAGGATACTTTGTTAGCAATATAGGGGGTAAGTTTTAAAATTGGTAGATTAATCTCTTCTATAGGCTGATCCAGATTGGGCAAAAAACCTAAATTATTCTCAGATTTATTTGGGAATGCTTCAAGAGAAAATGAGTCATTTCCTTATTTTCTCTTGGAATGCTTTTATTGAACTATACCTGAGAAGAAAGAAATCGGTCATATTAACAATAATAGGGAGGACATATTAACAATAATAAGGAGGACATATTTTAAAACAATAATAAGGAGGACATATTAACAATAATAAGGAGGACATATTAACAATGATAAGGAGGAGATATTAACAATGATGAGGAGATATTAACAATGATAAGGAGGAGATATTAACAATGATAAGGAGGACATATTAACAATAATAAGGAGGACATATTAACAATAATAAGGAGGAGATATTAACAATAATAAGGAGGACATATTAACAATAATAAGGAGGACATATTAACAATAATAAGGAGGACATATTAACAATAACAAGGAGGACAATTATGCAAAGGTAAACATTAATAAAATGTTATCAAAATAGTAAAAGACCTGCGGATCAATTGTAAAACGAGTAAGTATTTGCTTGGCGATACTGCAGTTCTTTCATCTTTTCCTTCGGTTTTTGCCAGTGAGCACTAAGTGCAACTAACCCTTTTTCTTGTTTTTGTATCAAATTATTTATCATACAATTTATAGCGCTTTTGCTAAAATGTTTTTGTTTATTGTCAAATGATACTTTTTTATAATACTGGTTCATGGCCGCGTCCTGAAGGGGACTGGTAATAGCCTTGAATGACGTCAATGCCAAATTATGACGGCGTAATTTGAAACAAAAAGCATTGCCTGATTACTTTTAGTTTTAGTTATTGACATTATTCGACGAATTCATTTAGATATTCACCGTTAATTGCCTTCACTTTTTCTTTTTACACAAATTTAGAATAAGACTGACGTCATTCACGGCTATTACCAGTCTATTTACCCCAAATTTCAAAGTATTATAATAAAATCATCATTTGACTAAAAGCACTTTGGCAAAAGCGCTTTAAATTGTATGAGAAATAGTTCGACACAAAAACAAGAAAACGGGTTAGTTGCACTTTATAAAAAGGTTAAAAGCCCCGTTACATGGCAAGGCTTACTCCACATGCAAAAACATCGGATGCATGGAGTTTATTTGAAGAGTTTGCTTGAAGATCTAGAGATGCTAAGGCACTCAAAGGCACCGTGGCTGAAGTAAGAATATGTTACTAAATTAATTTGCTTTGCATTTTGAGGTCCGTGGTCCAGTTAATAGAGAGCTTTAGTACGAAACATTTCTTAACAACGGAGGTCTGTTTTCCGTGAAAAGACTAAATCGAGAACAGCGTTATTGGCGCGAATTTTTAACTTAAACAGCGCGCGTATTACAACGACGAAGGCACACAGGGTAAAACGGCGCGAAAACTAACTTTAAAGAACTCAGTTGGCTACGCATACAGCAAGAACCTGTTAAAGTGTTAAAGTAATTATAGGTAAATTATTTTGTTCGGTGCTTAAAGCCACTCCTTTGACAAAAAAAACTTTGGCAGTTCTGAAGACCAACTGAGCACAGAGGTAAAAAGCGGCTTCTATAGGCCTCCGTGATCACCACGAACTCATGACGTGATGTATCTGGTTTTTGTAAGATGCACTGTGGACAGTCCCAAACGAAGGCGGTTCACTGACCGGTATCTTTCTTACTGTAGCACAGTAATTCACAAATAAGGATTAAAACATAGCAAATCCACGGCAGCTTTTCAACCGCGGACTAAATGGACCTTGCACCCGCTTTTGAATGAGACCCTGCGTGCTATTTGGCCCACCACAAAATCGGTTTTTGTGTATTCTCATTTGTAATTGTATCGTTATTTAGCTTAGCAAGAATCATATTACATGCAGCTTAAATCGATGAGAAAACTAAAAGTTTTGAAGAATGTTCACGGTGCTGGATAGTTTTTATTTTTTACTTTTATATAGAAAAAAATAAACGTTACATTTGAGAGTCATGTCATTTGTTCAAACAAATAAAACAGCAACCTGATGAAAAATTACAATATAGCAATCAGAAAACGAAAATTCCACCAGGATCAAATTTTTAGGGGGTGTTTGGAAAACGTTCTACTTTAAGGAGCCGAAACGTGGACTATAGCAAAGAGCTGGCAAAGCGCTTAAATCGCACATACAACAGATTACTTATGGCTTTATGCAGACTTAAAATCGTTCCTGGAAGAACCATCCAGAAAGGACCTTTGGTAATGATATTGATAGTGATATTGATATATTATGTACAAGTTCTCACCTCGGGGGTTTTCAGAACCAGTTTACAACTACATACAGGGTCAGACAGTAGAGGGTCTCAGAAAGTCCGCTTGAGCGGCTCACATATTAAGGCGCGACTGGTAGCAGATAAGAAGTGTCCTCAGTGGAAGAAACAGACTACAACACCGGAATCACTACCCTACCTAAACTTCCACTTAGCTATCTCCAAAATCGTGGCTCAAAAGAGGTAATCTTGAATGTACTATTATGGAGACTATCATGTTCAAAGATGGGAAACAAACCTCTCACTTATTCCGACACCACCGCCAGGGATACTGGCCTTATCAGTTCTTGATGAGCATGCCCAGACAATGGCAAACACAACCCTATGGCGTGGCATTGCGTCTGCAATCTCGACGACAGCCGATTGATGACGACGATGATGTGAGATTTACAACTGAAAACTTTGGAGCTATGAAACATGTTTGCATTTTGTGTAATTTAGGATGACTCAGTTTCAGTTGCCCGCTTCTGTGGTAGAAATTACGTGATATTGTCGCATTTTTGTATGTCGAGACAGAGAGAGAAACTGGAGTTGGGTCCTGGAAAATATTTTCTTTACCCTGGAGAACTCTGGAAAACTCCTGGAATTTTATTATCATCAGTCAGTGAGCACCATGAGTACACCAAAGGAGAGAAACTAAAGAAAATTTAATGATGGCCAATATGAGCATGCAGCAAAAAACGGACATGTTTCTGTTACTATCCCATTGGTCATTTTGCAAAGGATCAAAATTTACCAGCTAGAAATCAGGATTGTAATGAGTGTAAAGTTCACGAACAACAACCTGTGTGTCGTCAAGAAAGGTAGATGGAGTCTTGCGGTAGATGGAATTTAATTAGACAGAGTGGTGACTGATTCGGGTGCTCCATGTAATTTAATGGATGTTCGAAAGCAGGTTAGACATTTGGCTGATTTCACTTCACAACTTAATAAGCTTCCACAGTTTTGTTCCACAGTAAACCAAGGATTTTTGTCCAATAAAATAGGCGACAGCGAGGAATATCTAACTGGACCTTACGGGATCAATTTAACATATTTTAAATGTTTGGAATCGGGCTAAGAACTTAAATTTCAGAAACCGACAGGGAAAAAAACCTTGACAAGTACAAAGAGATCACATCAAACAATCACAAGGAAACGGAAGCCTATCAGCACAAAATACATAATTAACGAAACCACCGTCAACTCCACTGACGTAGAGCGCGATCTTGGCGTCTCAGTAGACAACGATTTGACTTGGCATGCCCAAGTCTGTCACCAAGCTGCACGCGCCAATAAACTACTAGGATATGTCAAAAGAAATTCTAGGCATATTCGAAGTATCCATGTAAGACGAACATTGTACCTTGGGTTAGTGCGTTCCCATCTTGGTTATGCAACTCAGGTTTGGGCACCACAGACAATCGAACTGATCTCCAAACTCGAGAGTACACAAAGACGCGCCACCAAGTTTATTCTTAGTCTACCATTTTTTACCGATGTTACATATAAAGAAAGACTGATATCCCTGAATCTACTTCCTATTTGTTACTGGCACGAATTCCTAGATCTGGTGTTTTTTTACAAAGCCACTCATAATATTATCAGCTTAGATCC
>JAOBAY020081713.1:0-10771 GCA_025331085.2 Zoanthus sociatus
AGTGAAAATATGAAAAATACGAGTGTTTTAGTTTCCGGTAAAACACTATTATCCATATAATAAAATACAATATAAAAGCTAAAATACAATGTAGTTACAAAAATTTAAGTATGATTCCTAAAATTAAATTAAAATAGATTCTTAAACTATATATAAATGTATTTAATAATAATTCTAATTTTATGCTAAAAGTTACATTTGTATATATGAGGTATAGTTTCAATTGTTGACATAATTTTGCATAAATGAACAGCAAAAGGTTACTTAGTGTACTTCTTTGTCGAATTTCGATTTCCTAATATAATGTAAACTAGTTTTAAGCAGTAAATAGATTGAAGAGGCAAAGTTATACCGATAATTTTTCGATCTGCGTATTATTGCTATAATAAATGCCTCCAAAAAGTCAATCTTCTTCCTGTACACCAGAGAAGAAAGAAAATTTGCCAAGAATTTATTAAAAAGAATAAGAACGTAAGCCCTATCAAAGCTATCTTAAACACAGCCAGGAACATTAATAATCATGATAATATAACTTGTAGTGTAGAAAAAGTTTCAAAGACTGGATAAAAATGCCTCCGAGGTATAGCTGCCTAAATTTGCAGGTTTTGTGCTGATGATCGGCTAGCGCATTATGCATTCAAGGTATCAGGTTTCTCGTTTCTGTGACGTAGTTTTGTTTGCAAACTTCAAAAGCGAAATGAGAGAAAATAGCAAGTTTAGCTCATATTTCGACACTGATTTACAGCACGTAATTCAAACTCAAGCTGTTACAAGAAAACGATTTTATTTTTATTTAGAAACTATTTTATCAGGTTTAAACTATTTTTTAACATGAACAAGTTTGCTTTTTCACTTTATCTATCACATATTCAATGTACTGAAACAAACAAAATGACGCGAGACATTTGCTAATTTGCATCTTAATGGTAGCCATAGAACTCGAATCTTCCCAAACGCGTAGTATCTCTGCAATTTATCTAAACTCTCTGAAATTTTGTCTGCTTGTCTTTCCTATCATGATCTTTTCTGACACTTTAATTTGGGCTGGCGAATAGGTAAAAACACGATTTGATGAAATCTAAGACAAGTCAGCTTTGAACTGTTGTTCGTAACGTAACTTGTCTTCAGGGCCTCTTCTTCAAAATAAAGAAAACCTAGTGACTCCTTTGCAGTGACATTCACAGCATAAACTACTGTTTGTCAATATTCCAAAATCCTCGAGTTCAGCTTCCAGGGCCAGGTATGGATGAGGGGGAGGATGAGGGGGAAAAAGGTAAGAGGGGTACGCCCCCCTATTTTTTGGTGACAATTAATTTACTGGTTCATTGCATTGTTAACAATCCGATGGAGCTTTGTGCACTAAAATGTTCACACTCTTCTACGATCCCTTTTTCATAATTCTGGATCCGCCCTGGCTTCATTAACAATGGCTGATTTATGCACAACCATCTGTTTGTATTTGGTCTATTTACCTTTTCTGTTTTAGGATTTTCTATGTTTTAAATATACTTCGTAATGTTAATAAGTGTAGACATTTGTAGTTAACAACTATCCCCAAAGGGGAGGTAAACGGTGGTAGATATATACTGAGTCGCGAAGCGTCGAGGTATATATCTAGCGCTAGGCACCGACCCTGAGGGGGATAGTTGTTTTAGTATTTACCAAAAATAAGATAAAAATGCACTTTATTTAAAAAAAAACCCAACAACATAGTATAAACGTTTTTTTCTATTTCTAGCACGCACCCTTCCTGTCATTTTGACTTCCGCTTCCAAATCAACTACTAATCTTGGATATCGCGAGTTACGGGAGCCAATCAGAGCGCACAAAAATGGATATCGGTTCCTTGGTAAATACTAACATAAACTGCTGTTCGCCAGTATTCCACAATATTCGATTGACGAGTTCAGTTTCAGGTTTATGCTTAACGATCTGTAGTCTGTCTAACATTTCTGCTTTAAGATTTTTTAATGTTTGCGTCGTTAAAACTGCGCCGGCGCACTATTTATGGAGGCTATCACACGTTCAACTCTTTGCCTACGAAATTCACTTCTTTTTTCCCCAAACCTATAAAATAACTACCACTTTCTGCTAAGGCGGGAAAACATAAGATAAGTGAATGTCTGATGTGGATGGAGCCAGACTCCCATCCAATTTTTGGTAAAACCAAAAGACTTTTCGGTTAAATATTTATTATCTTGTTTTATGTGTTTATAATATATCACCGTAATACTTTCTGTAATTAGTAATATCTATTTATTTAATAACTAGAGATTTTTTATCAAAAGTGAAGTGCTGCGAGCTATTAAGGTAATGGGGCATCTTCTAAAAAACTTCATTTTTACTCTGCAAGAGGGCAGAGTCAAAAAATGCATCGAGTTTCTTATTTTTTTTATTAGTGTTCGTCGGGTCACGTTTGTGCAACCTCGTACCCAGGCATAGATAACTGCTGATGATGTCATAGCCTAGTGGTTAGCGCATCAGCTTTAGATGCAAGAGACTCGGGGTTCGATCCCAGGTTCGAGCCCGGGTTGAAACATTTGGAAACATTTTTTTTCTTTTTTTTTCTTTTTTTCTTTTTTTTTCTTTTTTTCTTTTTTTTTCTTTTTTTCTTTTTTTTTCATTTTTCCTTTTTTCTATTTAATTTTTTATATTCAATGTTTTTCCATTCTAATATAATTTCGTATCTTATAGTAATGTTGCTAAAGCATTATCTATGGTTAATTTCCATAGTTTGCACTTTCATGTGCTAGGGATAAGGTTTTTTTTTGACTAGAGTTACATCCAATTTTATTATTAAATTTCATTGATGATGTAAAGACTTCCGGCACGAGTCTAGGCTACAATGGAGCCTCTTGTTTAGTATACGTATGAGTGTTGTTTATACGTAAAATCAAGCTGTCGCTTAATAAACAATCAGACTCTGTACGTACTAATGTCTTTGTTTAGGGAACAATGGATTAACTAAGAATTAGTTAAACACTGTACGAATTCCCTGATGACACTATATTGCAATCATTTATTGTGATATCTGGAGACTGGTATTGAGTTTTCCATATTTGGAAGACCTAGTGGTGTAGACTTGTTGTAGTTGTCAGTGGCTGCCATTTGTGCATGGCAAATTACATTTTTAGACTATTAAAAGGAAGTTTTTAAACCACAAAAACAACGTTTGTTAGTGAGTGCTACACATTATTCAAACTCATCTAGTAAATTCATTTTGAAAATGACGTCGCAACGTCAAATTTATACGTGTATTTTTATCACAAAATATTCAGAAATGTTGCTAAGATCTCAAAAGGTGGTCCACCCCAACTGGAAAATGGCCTCTTTATTCACGAACAACAAGGAAATCCAAGGGAATCTCATGAATTTTCACCGTCAAGGAATTGCAACAACTTATCACCAATAGGATAAGAATGCATTTATATATATGACTCATTATTTGTCCACCCAAGAAACCTAACACACGATGGAGTAACATCAACCCACGTTTTACATTTTCTTTCTTTCGTTGACATACTTGCAACAACAGGGTTATAGAAACTGACGTATGTTCTCAATATTGAGAATAGTTTGAAAAACAAACGTAATTAAAATGTATAAACCCCGTATGTTAAAGACTGTTATAGAGTTATTACAAAGACTATATGGCTCCTAATATGGTTTCCCTGATAATATGAAACCAATATGTTAATTACTATTCCTGTAATGCAATGGAGATTTTACTAAGAATGTACAACTCATTAAAGGGCTTCCTAATAACAAGTGCACAAGCTTGAGAATAATGCGTGTTTACTAGATTAGTCTTTTACATACCAGTTTCCTCCACCGGGAGCTCTTTTTCGACGTCATCAGGAAGCCAATTGGTGAGGTCCATAGCACTCAAAATCACATCAAAACACTGAAGGAGATTCTTTACCTTCAGCAGACTGTAAAAATGGAATTACACAGCAGAGAGTAATACTTCTTATAACGACACTTTCGATTCAATTAATCCAATCAAATCCTTTATCTATGGTTTCTGTAGTGTCGATCTGATGGGAGTCTTTGACTCCCCATGTACGAGACACTAATCCATCGCTGGTTAGCTCCCAACAGACGCTGTTACTCATTTACCTATCCCAGAGGGAGAGAAAACTGAGTGAGCTTTGGCAGAAAAGGATAAACTTAAATCTCGTTAGAGATGCGAATGTGTATTGTTAGGTGTGACTTCTCGCTCTCACTCTGGCAAGTATTTTTGAATATTTAACAACAATATGACTGGGAATTCAAAACTGGTCTATTACAAATTTGGAAGACAATATTTTATGACTTAATTGTAACTAAGATTCTAATATTGATTAATATAAGGTGAGTCAATGCAGTTGCTCGTCCACAAGCTGAAAACACTCATCTTAAATGGCTAAAAATTTCATTTACACACGAACGACAGCAATTTTACTGTCCAGTGATACTTATTTCATTCAATGAGTACCACTATTAAGGCCCTGCATGAACATACCAACTTTTTAACTCTTTAATTACCTTTCAATTTTTTGTTCCAAAGCCGTATCATCTTGAGGCTCGACAAACTGCTGGTCATCATCACTGACAAAACAACGCAAAATAAGACGACTTGAGCTCATTTCTTGAACAAATAGTGTTTCCAGATGTATAAAGTATGTATAAAGAATGAAGGAATAAACTGAATGAAGTGATGAATGAATAAGTGAGAGAATGAATGACTGAATGAGTGAATGAAGGAAACAAACAAATAAATGATAAAGGCAAATTGGAAGTAGCTACACCATTAATTACAGCAGGTAAGTAGAACCTTAGGGTCAAATAGTTGGTAGTTAGATACAGTTGGAAGGTAGATACTGTTGGAAGGTGCAGTGGATGGTTAAGTAGTTACAGTTGGTAGGTATACAGTTGATAGGTATGGTACAATAGTTGGTAGTTAGGTACAGCTAAAAGTTAGATACCGTTGGTAGGTACAGTGGATAGGGAGGTATTTATAGTTGGTAGGTAGGTACAGTTGGTAGGTACAGGTACAGTTGGTAGGTAGATACAGTTGATTGGTAGGTACAGTTGGTAGGTAGATACAGTTGGTAGGTAGATACAGTTGGTTGGTAGCTACAGTTGGTAGGTACAGCTGGTAGGTACAGTTGGTAGGTACAGGTAGAGTTGGTAGGTACAGTTTGTAGGTACAGGAACAGTTGGTAGGTAGATACAGTTGGTAGGTAGATACAGTTGGTTGGTAGGTACAGTTGGTAGGTACAGGTACGGTTGGTAGGTACAGCTGGTAGGTACAGTTGGTAGGTACAGGTAGAGTTGGTAGGTACAGTTTGTAGGTACAGGTACAGTTGGTAGGTAGGTACAATTAGTTGGTAGGTAGGCACAGTTGGTAGTTACAGGTACAGTTGGTAAGTACAGTTGGTACTTACAGGTACAGTTGGTTGGTACGTAGGTACAGTTGGTAGGTACAGGTACAGTTGGTAAGTACAGTTGGTAGGTAGATACAGTTGGTAGGTACAGGTACAGCTAGTAGGTATGGTACAGTAGTTGGTAGTTAGGTACAGTTGGAAGGTAGATACTGTTGGTAGGTGCAGTTGATAGGTAGGTAGGTACAGGTACAGTTGGTAGGTAGCTACATTTGGTAGGTACAGTTGGTAGGTAAGAACAGTTGGTATGTAGGTACAGTTGATACATAGGTTCAGTTCATAAATAAGTATAGTACCTGCTTGGAGATATCTATATTATTACATACCAATAAAATAAGTATCTGTATTATTACATTCGAATTAAATAACATTTTATATCTCTTATACATTACTATAATAATAATAATAATAATAATAATAATATTACTTGCAAAGCTCAGAGATAAAAACTTCAAGAATTTCCTTTTTTCCTTTATCTATACAACGGGTTAAATAATGACGTATTTTCTTGCTTCATGTACCTCACATTGGATAGCAAGGCCACTGCAATTTGTTTCACTGTTAATGCTGGATTACACTTAAACTTCAGATCGTTCTCCAGCGCAGCAAGACTGTCCGCTGACAGCTAAAACAACAAATCAAAAAGCACTTCAGCAAAACAGACAGCAGGCAAAACGTAAGCCAGAAATAATTTCCCTATAGCACCATCAGGATTTGAAACCACTTCGAACTGCATTTTTTGTAAATGAGAGAGATTTCGGGAAATTGCAAAGATATGGAAAATAAAAGAGTTGAAGGTGATACCTATTGTCATTGGTGCTCTTGGAAGTGTGTGAAAAAGCCTGAGTATTTACAAAAAACAGCTCTAATAGGAACGGCAAGGATTGTAAGAAACGTGCTAGAGTGCTACTGTAGCTACAAGAAGAAAGAACTCGGGAGACCCCTGGTCACTGGCTATGACTCGCTCTCTTAAGGAATTTAAAGGCATAACATCTAACAGTACTATAAGCAACTTTTATAATAATAATAATAATTAATAATAATTATTATTGCACCTAAAAAATGCCACTGAGCCTGGAATATCGGCAAACAAATCCAGTACCCTAACAACTGAGCCAGACTGCTTTAACATACTTTATATATCTACTGCTATTTAACAGCTATCCCACGAAGGGGAGGTGAATAGTGATGGAAATAAGGTCCAACTTTGATTATCCAAATTATTCGATAACCTGCACTTTTTTCTCTAGTCCCGTTTTTTTATTAAAATTAATTAGATGTAGACCGATTATATCTTTTAAGACAGTTGAAACAGCATGTTATCTTTGTTCAGAAGTGCGACGAGACAGTTTTTGAAACAAACAAATATGCTTGAGCATTTTACAGTGTTATGAGTTCTGAACAAAAAGTGAATATTTGTAAATACATAACTTAGACTATGCAGATTTTGAGATTAAACTGTTGCTTTGCTGTTCACATGTTTATATCTCTTTAATCTACATTTGTGTCTCATTAGTATTTATATTTTCGATTAATCAGACTTTCCATTTACTGGACAATATACCAAGGTTCAAATGAGTTTGAAGAGCACTCTTATGGATATTCAATAAATGCTAAAAGAGAAACATTTTTTCTTGCTATTTAAAACTAAAAAGGCAAATTTGGTTGCTCTTAAATTTTGTTCGCTGGAATGTTTTCCTTGTTTAAAGCAAAAATGTCTTTTCTCATTTTAACTTCCGGTGCAAAATCAATTAGCAGTCGTGAATATCGTGAGCGAGATCAAATAAATATCGGTTCCATCATTATTGAATCATATTATGAAATTAAGACTTTCTCACCCGTAGTGACACCACCTTAAGTACATTACCAATGGTTGATAGGTTGTTCATGAGTTGCTTATCTGGAGATATCAAACAAAAGCGATAATTATTTTCTTTAATCGGGTTACTTTATATTAGATTTTACGTACTAATAGAGATTAAATGGAATATATATTTCTGTTGACTGTAAGAAAAAAAAAGATCTGAAAACAAGCACCAATTCAAATCTAAATGCTGAGATGCACAACAAAGGTGAGTGGGGTTAAAGGCGGCAAAGTACAGTTCATCATTAAAAATATTGTGTTGACAACAAACTTGATATTTCCAGATGATTAAATTATAAGTCGATTCTCAATTTTTATGATTTTTGAAACTGAAGACTTAAAGACAAACTGAAACATTTAGTACTTTTGGTGAATATATTGTGAATACCTAATTTGCCTAACAACAAATTCACATAGGGGCAGAAAGACAAACGGTGATATAGTTTACCTTAAAAACTGTAGTCAAACAATAATTTGTATTTTTTACGTTTAGTAAAATTAATCTGGACGTTTCTTCTACATTTTAGTTATTTAGCCCCAATTAAAAGGGCTGAACACACAACCTTAGCTCGGTATTACTGCACATGAAATTGCGAGCCAAACTTTCATAAAGTTTATGTGGTTAGCTGGGATTATGATTATTTGGGCAAGCCTGCTCCAAATAATCGGGGCTTTAGAAACTCACTTTATACACTGAGAAATGCATACATTACTGAGAGAGTGTATTGTCAAGGTCAAAGTCCTGCTAAGAGCCAGTTGGTAGGGCCTTGTTGATTAATAATTAGAGAGCTTAAGTACCAGGCGTTCTAGTTGTCACGGAGGCCAACTGGAACTAAACTGTCGCAGATGTCGCGTACCTGAACACGTCATGCGGTCGTGGTGATTGTCACGGAGGCCTACAAGCTGTTTTTGCCTCCGTGTTGGTCTGTCAAAAGTGCAAAGTTATTTTATCAAAGGAATAGCTTCATGCACTTCGCGAATTGTCAATAAATCTTTGTTAAGTAAATAATTTAATTATAATTACTTTATCAATGACTTTTGCTTCAGGTTCTCGCTGCATGTGTAGCTAAATTTACAAGTTAAAATTTGTTTATAACTGAGTTGTTCAAAATTAATTTGTTTTTTCATGCCTTTTTACCCTGTGTGCATCCATTATGGTAGCGCACGCTGCTTAAGTTGTCGATCCAGTCTATTCTCGAAAAATAAGCCTCCGTCGTGAAGAAATGTTCCGGTTTCAGAAAAAACAATCTGATTCTAGCAACTACTACTGTGCTTGGAAGAGAATTTTCCCCCTTTAAATTTTCAGAAACCCAAGAGTAAGTTCTGAGTATAAAATGAGAAAAGGCTCACCAGCGAGAAGTCTGACTTAGCTAACAAGGCCAATCATATAAAAACTCTTGTGAACCTACATAAATCGTACCTTCAAGTAAAAATGGAACTGAAGACCAAATGTTATTCTCCACTTCACCAGACATAAGACAAAGGTTCTCAATTGCATCGCATGGTCTCAAAAGTGAAACTGTTTCCTAAGAAAATATATCTGCAATGTATCATTTCTGCATGATGCACAATGCTATTCTCTTTACAAGGTGTCTGACAAACATTCTTAAAATCTCAATCTCTTTAAGGCCACTAACAAGCCATGACTAATTAAAGAGACATAGCTGCTTTGGTAAAAAAAAAAACTACATGTGTTTGTAACTAATTGCTTGCATTGAATACTAGGAACCAAATGACCTGAGAAAATAAGTCGTAGCTGAAAACGAGAGCGAAAGATGGAACCACCATACATTGAGGAAAGACAGGAACACTATCACTACAGCTGCTTTGGATAGAATGCAAAAACAGAGGAAATGAAGACATACTGTGTAGAGCTGGAGGAGAATAAGTTTTGAAGAGAATCAATACAAAGGGGCAGCAAAAATCCAGACTAGATAGAAAGCTCTTGTCCATGACCTATGTTCCAGCTGGATACGTTAAGAACAAAGAGAGAGACATTAATGACTGAGTGTATAAATATTGCGTTGCCAGAGGAAAAGATAGAATATATAAAATGTAGTCCTTGCTTGAGATTAAAATACATTTGAAAATGATTCAAAGTTTAGCACATTCTACACTTGATACCTTTCGAAGCAGACAAACAAGGCCTGAGTGTTGGTCTACAAATATTCCCATTGGCTTGCATCCAACCTGTTACAGAAAGAATAGAAAACACACATATGGTTTTGAAGTATGGTAAAATGTAGGCAGATTAGGAAAATAACATTTAATCTGACAACTGAAGAAAATTTTACACTGATAACCCAAAGCCAAATAATGAGAATAAAGTAATGTTATTATCATCATCAGCAACACCTTTTTTATCCTGATCATCACTATCATCATCATCATCATATCCATTTCTATCATCAGCAACACCCTCCTTTTCCTGATCATCACTATCACTGTCACCTCCATCACTATCATCAGGAACACCCTCCTTTCCTGATCATCATCATCAATATTACCAATCTCATCATCACCATCACCATCATCATGATTATTATCTTCATTATCATTAACATCGTCATCATCATTATCATTACTATCATCATCATCACCATCATCATCACTATCATCATCTTCATTATCATCACTATCACCATCACTATCATCATCACCACTATCGTCATCATCATCATATTCACCACTATCATCATCATCATATTCACCACTATCATCATCATCATCACTATCATCATCATCATTATTATCATCATCATTATCATCATTATCATCATCATCACTATCATCATCATCATCATCACTATCATCATCATCACTATCTTCATCATCATCACTACCATCATTATCATCATCACCACTATCATCATCATCATCATCATCATCATAGTCACCACTATCATCATCATCATCATCATCACTACCATCATCATTATCATCATCACCACTATCACCATCATCATATTCACCACTATCATCATCATCACTATCTTCATCATCATCATCATCATAATCACTATCATCATTATCATCATCACCACTATCATTATCATCATCATAGTCACCACTATCATCATCATCACTATCTTCATCATCATCATCATAATCACTATCATCATCATCATCATCATGATAGTCACCACTCATCACTATCATCATCATCATCACTATTATCATCATCATCACTATTATCATCATCATCATCATCATCATCACTATCATCGTCACCATCATCACCACTATCATCATCATAATCACCACTATCATCATCAATATCATCCTCATCATAATTACCAACATCATCATCACTATCATCATTACTACTATCATCATCATCTTCTTCATCACTATCATCATCATCACTATTATCATCAGCAGCAGCAGCATCACCATTGTATCACCCGTAAATGTAATACCAACCGTAAATGTAATACAAATCAACCGTAAATGTAATAGTTTTCTAACCGTAAATGTAATA
>JAOBAY020081723.1:0-10771 GCA_025331085.2 Zoanthus sociatus
CAGCAGTTCTATAGGTTTTGAATTCTTTCTTCAGCATATAATAATGCTTTTTTTTTTCTGTGCTAAACATTTGTTTTTGGTTTTTGATTGAAAAAATGTATGCGAAAGGTAAGAAAAAGTCAAAAATGAATAAACGCCCCTCTAAAAACAGGTTACCATGGCAACACCACACATCCTAACAACAAAATTTTATAATATTCCTGTTTTTCAATAAATTTTAGGAAAATTCACGAAATTTGATGGCAATCAGATAAATAGTAGCAGAATGGTGACTCTTTGAAATCAGCGCGGGCACTTTGTGCAGTCAGGTAGCCAGTAACCTCGTCAAAACCTTTAACGTTTAAAATAATTATACTCGGTTGAAGCGTTTAGATGGTACCGATCATCTTTTTGACGACACCAATTTATCTTGGTTTTGCATGATGAAAATTTGCCAAATATTTGTATGCTTGGAATGGTATTATCCGGTCAAATATTTTACCGGTACCGTGTAAACATAGCCTAAATGGTTACTTTTACTGCATGTTAATTGTTACTGTTCAGATCACGTGTTTATTGAAAGTATGTTTTGATAGCATAGACGTGCTAGGAGCCACTAACTTTGTTGAAAGGTTACAAAAGTCCTTACTATTGTCTTCGCACTTTTTATGACTCTATGGCCTTGTTGGTAGCAGGCTTTTATACCTCTTCAAACTACTATAAAAGTAGTGATTGCTAGCAAGCATGGACAGCTGTTTCAGCCTCATCAGAATGATATAGCTAGCAAAGAGGCTCAGGTTCCCTCAAAACGTAAGTACTGATAAAAGCACAATGCTTGTGATATGTAGCTATAAAAATAAAGTTAAGTATACATAGCACAAACGTGCTAGTAGCTAATTTGAAGCTACTACGCTTTTTGAAAGGTTGCAAAAGCCCTAACGATTGTGTTCGCCCTTCTTATGGCTTCTGCTATTGTTGGAATAGCTGCAAGTATTGCAATGGACCTAGCAAAAAGAAGCAGTAGTGGAAGTAGTAGCTCAATGGTGGAAAACCACAGTCATCAGATGAACTCATCCCTATATTTTGATGGACTTCGAAACAAACTTTCTTTTAACGGTAATGTTTACAGGAAACCAATACTCTCTTCTCACGCTTCCGCTATCTTTGATTGAAAACGAGGCTAACCGCGCAAATACGCAAGGTGGTGGCTTTCGCAGGCTGCACATTGTTGTGTTCTTGATACCCTAAGTTTAAGCTTCACTCTCTCAAGTTGCCTTTCTTTTATCGGTTATATGGATTTAAAATCCGATACAGTTCTTTGCTCCGAGCATTTCGACAGAGCTGATTATAGGACCTCGTTGAGTGGAAAGCGGAGGTTACTAAAGTCGACAACAGTCCCTTTTTTTTGAATAAGAAGAAAGAAAGTAGTATAGTAATTGTACAGTTTGAGCCAGAAAAATCGTTGCAATGAAAATAATGTTGATATTGATGTTGGTGGACATAAAACACAACAGTAGTCAGTAAAATACACATTGGTTCTCAGAATCAATTTACGAACGTAGAGTGCTTATTTTTCCCAAATCGGTTTCCTTTTGGTTTACACTGCTTCTGTTCATTGACAATTTAAATTTTATCACAATTCAGCTACTCGGCTTAAATTAGAAATGCATAAAGTTTGACGACCGCAGAGTCAGTTGCCAAAATTTACAAGTTTTATCAAAATCACATCGCTTAACTTTCAAAGCTGAAATTCCCAATTCTCGCAAATGAAGTCAAAGGTTTTAAAAATGATTTAACAAGTCATTAATCCCATGTAATTATAGAAAACTTAAAAATTCTCTCAGAAAGGTACAACAAAATTGTCTATCTTCTCCAGCATTTTATGTCAATCCTATAATGCACTGTTTTCCAGATGTATATCATAACAAAATAATATGAAACTTGCTTTACTTCATCCTTGTATTCAAGTAAAGATCGACAATTTTGCAAACCTATAACATCGAATAAAATAAAAAATCCCCTAGGTATTTTCTAAACTCGTACAGCCAACACTTCTGCCCTGTGTCAAAGAAATTCACTTTGTCCTTGCCAAATAGATCCTCTTGAGTTTGTTTTTAGACATTTACTACAGATGACTGTTTACATTTCTGAGGCCCTTATGCTAAGATATCTTTCCATGGCACATTAAGTAGCCCGAGTAAACGCCTGTAGTCATCTAGTTTATCCCAAAGATTGTTAAGTTGGGACAGCATCTGGCTCTAATTTTTTTTTTTCATTGGCAGATTCATAGCCTGAGGGAGAATAGTTTGAAAGCAATCATTCGTAAAATGTTCGCTACATAGTTTGCATGCTTGACAGAGTTGGGAAAAAGTCAGCTCTTGTATTTTGAACCGCTCTCGTCCATAATTTAGCAACATGTAGATTTGAAGGCCAATCATGTAGACTAAATCCATCTTTTTTTAGTATTTGAGCATCCACCAGCTTCCGCAACGATGAACCATGGTTGAACATAAATTTTTATAGTTTTATTGTGAAATTCTAATTTTCGCAAGCCAGTGACTTGATACGAGTTCTCACTTCTACGTCATTTCCGGGTTTTCGAGGCGAAAGAGTTTTCTATCCAGAGGGTTAAGCTTTTGTCATTGTTGTGGCGAAATAAAGAACTCAAAAAGAGTTTAATATATAAAACTACTTTGTTGAAGGTACAACTAACATTTTTTAAGAAATGTGTGACAAGCTCGAGAGTATCCCTTTAAGGGCAGGTCTCTGCAACATCTTGTTCACCTTTATTGATGTTTGTTAGGAAGCTTTTTACAGCATCATTGAAGCAAGTGAATTTAGTGAGCTTCTTATATTCCATTTGCATTGTTAATGTATACACAAGTTTGGTC
This sequence comes from Zoanthus sociatus, assembly GCA_025331085.2. NCBI lineage: Eukaryota > Metazoa > Cnidaria > Anthozoa > Zoantharia > Zoanthidae > Zoanthus > Zoanthus sociatus. The sequence goes on from JAOBAY020081723.1 coordinate 2,871, forward strand.
TTCTTTGTTGTTTTCAGAAAAGTAATGTGGCAATTCGCACAATTGTAGCTGTCCTCCTTTTCAATTTCAGGAAGTTCTCCTATAGTATGACTACAAATGAAACATGAATCCTTCTTGAAGAGCATGACACCAATACATAATGGTCGTGTAGATGTTGTCTTGACTACAGAATCTTCGGCGTCAAGATTAACATCCTGTATTTTTTCAATGATTTCCACTGTTGTGTTTTCATTTGTAGTGAGATATTTCTTGTCACCAAAAATGTGTGAGATGAGATACTTCAAATGGTAGCTATCACCTGCCTTTAACTCGTCAAGCAACTCTTACCATACTACGAGTTTTACTGAGTTAGTTTGACTGCTTTGTACACTTTCTTCGTGCTATATGCTATCTGCATGCAATCTTAAGCTATAAATGGCTTCTAAAAAGAGCTTTAAAATTTTTCTTTCCCGAAGAATAACATTGGTAGTTAATCAAAATCTATTTTGCAATTTGCGCTGTTCCTCGACCTTGGCTGAAGAAAGTTCTTCTTCTAAAAATGTAGTAAAGCCGTTTGACGAAATACCAGGTCCAAAGGCAGTCCCAATTCTTGGCACGGTGTGGGAATATTACTCAGGTAACTTTTTGTAGTTGTGTGTACGCCAAATTTTGTCGCCTGTATATCTCTACATAGCATTTGATCGCACGCCATGACATTTTACAATCATAAGGTTTTTAGCTTTTTTCTTTTTTTTTAGTATTATCATTATAAACCCGGCCTCGTTTTTTTTCCTGCATCAAACCTGCAAAACGCAATTTTTGACAGCTACGTAGCTCGTCAAAATTAGCCAGTCAGCGCGCAGGATTATTTAGCATAGCGAGAACAAACAATATTGTTGCCGTCGGGTACCAAGTATGAGGAGAGAATAATTTGATCCAGTCTTTGGCTTTCAAATATATAAGCTAGAAATATGACTAAACTTAGCTGTGACTTGATCAATACCGTTTATTGACGATTGTTCGAAGAAATTGTGCAGGGAAGAAAGGAATAACAATCTTGTTCACCGAAACTCTGAAGTGGCGAAAAACCGTTTCTCTGTGGCGAACTTGTTCTTATTTACAGACTGATATAGTGTACTCACAATTCTTGGGTTGCAATCATTCCCAAGAGACACAAAAGACAATAGACATAGCGGCCATGCTGGAGTCCAAAACAAAAGAAAAAATCAAAATTCTTTTGTTAAGTGTACTCCAACATAGCCGCCATGACGTCGATTCATCGTTGTTGGTAGAGTTAAACATTATTCTCATGCTTGCAACTATATTTATTCTGATATCTCAATCTTACAATATTTTGAATTGACGAAAAAAATGAACTGAAGTTTTCTTAAAATTGCTCAACACCGCAATTGTTTGTTTTTACACTTCGTCAATGTAAAGGCCGGTTTGTTTTTTCGCCTCAGTGTTAGTTCGCAGTTCGCTTGTTGTTTCGTATTTCAAAAACAGCCAGATAGATTTACAGCAGTATTAAAACATATTTAAAACTAGAATTTCGTAAAGCAGAGTTGAGCCGAATTTAAAAACCGTAAACTTTAATGAATGACATGCTATTTAACAATTCCATCACGGTTCGTGTGCATTTCCGTGCACAGATGATTAGAATGAAAATGCTCTCGTCAACTGGCACTGATTGGCGTGTAAGATCAAAATAACAATTTAAAATCTAATCGCCATTACAATGTGACCAAACCTTTCATGTGTGGCTGCTAGTTCATGTGAACAATATTCTTTGTTGCTTGAAAAGAGGGATATGATAAAATATTTTTGTCATTTTTACCGAAGTATCAAACTGTTTTCACACAGTAATTTATAAAATAACACATATTTATTTCTGTAAACTTTTTTAAGGGGACTCTCTACCCTAAGACCATTTTTCGCTACTTTTAGTGATATTTTTGATGATATCTCCGTCATTATTTTGAAATGTGAAAAATCCGATAATCACATGACAGATTGAATAAAAAGGAAGCTTCTTGAATATTTTGAGATTTTTTGGAAGAGATTTGAGGAGAGGATATAGATTTTGTAAATGAAGTTTTTTTAAGAGAAATTTGAGTTTGGGGGAATTTTAGTGAAATTTGAAAATTAATTTTGGAGTTAATGTTTAATAGAAAACCGCCAAACCGCCCCTAACGAAACTTGCACTTTGGCATGGACTGAAGGGACGGTTTGGTGGTCATCCCTAAAATTCTTCTAACTCAAATACTTCTTTCAACTCCTTCACTATCCACCAAGTTTAGGGTCGAGAGTGCTAGTGCAGTGGCCTTTACAGATTTTTGTGACGAAATGCCTTATGGGAACTTTCGCTGATATGTCTTGCCCTTGATTGCCCGAAGTAACCATCCACTTGTAGCAGGCGTTCCTAACGGAAACGGCGGTTGCCAAGCAACGACAAAGTGGGAAGCATTGTTGCCTGTGCATGCCCGGCTGTGTTTTTATTGTTAACTTGCTCAAATCGCTGGTTTCTCGGAAACACGTATTAGACAAAAGAGACACCAGTCATTGACAACTGACATGAACTTTAAATTTTTAATGAAGAAAACGTGTTTCTCGATGCATGCAATCAAAGCAGTAGTGATCTCTCGGCACTTTCAGTCAATAATAAATTGATCGATTGCCACGGTTGTAAGTCATTTTTATTAGCTGAGTATTATTTTATATATCTTTAGTCTTACCAGCCTTGTGGGGCTGTTGGTAACTTCCGTGGTTATATAAAGTTATTGATTGATTGATTGATTTATTGATCTGTTTCGCCTGAGTCACAAGCAGTCATCGACTGCCTATTTTTCTTTTCTATGTTCTCAGTTTGCGATAAAGAACAAGGTTATACATAAGCTGTAACAAAAGTGTAAGCATGCGGACAACAAAGCTATTTACTGCAACAAATAAACCTAAGTCCGGGTCATTGTAACTTGGAATGAGTGTCCTACATGCATGTCACTAATTTTTGCGGGTTTTTCTTTAATCACCTAGTTTATATATGTTTCGGTTCGTATACCTAGAATTCAACCTTAACAAAAGAAATTCATGCACGTTTCATTAAACAATCGGGTTTCACGTTTAAACAACTATTCGACTAACGCATCACGTTCGTTCTAAAAATGCTTGTCACGATGACTCGAAAACAAAAAGATTACAGATCATGCGAAATTAATTTTATTTTTACATGTCCTTATCACAGATAAGTATAAAAAAGTCAAATATCCCGCGTAACAAATAAAGATATATGGAGCCCTCTGATTACAAAATCAAAAGAGGGCGAAGCCGGGTTTTTGCATTAATTGTAACCTTTTGAGATGCAAGCAAAAACCCTGTGTGTGCTATTTAACAATTAGACCGCGAGGACGAATGGACTACGAGTCAATAGCCCGTGAGGGCCTCAGAAAAAATCCTCTTAAAGTAATCTTATTCGAATCATTTCTATCTTCCAAAACTGTTATTGCTACCCCTACAGCAATACCATTTCTCACGGAAATATGCATATGTCCAAAGCCCCTCCCCTCTGGGCCCTAGATTGCTTGTGACATCGGCGCTAGATCGACGCTCTTCAATCGGCCCCCCATCCCCCCTCAAAAATGTTTGGTGGCCAAACTGTGTTTGTTGTTGTGAACTAACAGAACCGCAAGAATTATTAGTGGTTTCACTACGGATATTGTTAAAGAACAATTACGATACATCATACAAAATGGAGTTGTAAATTGGTTGTGCAATGTCAATGTGAAATGACTAAATTGAAAGTGCCACGAGAGCAATATTGTATGGCACGCTGTTTATTTCAAAATTTAAATTGTTTCGTTTTCCTAACACGATAAAACATTTTCCTACTTTTACAAAACTATTGTTGACCATTTGTTTAGATAATTATAAAATATCATACCATATTTTTCCCCTTGATAAAACACGATTTTCACTCCGCTAATAAAGTGTTTCCTCCGAATAAACAACAATTTTACCCTCGCAACATTCTCTTTACTTGGTCATTCGAGACTGTTCAGTTTCATCTTCATGCTCATGTTCCACCCTGATGAACCGTTTTCACCCTGATAACAAATTTTCCCCTTGACAAACAAAAACTTCATCCTGATAAAAAATGCTGATCAAATTTTTTTTCTGATAAACACCAATATAATCTTGTCAACATTCGCTTCGCATTGTACTTTAATTCGCCTTCAAGTTGATTTTCATAGTGAGAAAACTTTTTTCATCCTGATAAATAAAAATTATCCCTCTGAATCTGATGAAACTTTGCCATTAATAAAACGAAAATTTCCTCTTGGTCAATTTTTTGTCAATACAACCTTCTCAACATCGCTTCGCTTTGTCATTCAAGACCGCTTTGTGCTTTTTAAAAAATCAAACTTTGTTTCACCTTCAAATTCATTTTCATCACGACAAAACATTTTCCCCTTGATAGTGATAATTCAAAGTTTTTACCCAGAGAAAACTTTTTTTCTATTCGATCAAAAAAGAAAAATTTCACCTTCACTGCTCTTTCTGTAATATCGATCATGATTTAGTTTCGTTAGATCTATGCAACAGCTTTTGACTTTTTTTCACTTTTTTGTTTAGTAAAGCCTAATATATATAAAGGATGTTTTTATTTTACAATAATGGTCAAATTCATTAAATATAAAGAATGACAACAAAAGATGCATGAATTGTTTTTTTCGCTCTATTTTTATAATCTATTTCGCTTTGGTATTTATGGTGAAATGACTGCAGCCAATATAGACAACAAATGAATAACTTTACATTTTCGGTTCCTCTATTCCAACGTATTGCTTTTACTCAAATTACTTTGTAATTTCCTCTAATCGCTAAAAGTCTCATCCTATTAAAATAGAAAGTTTTCTTCGGTCGCTTGAAATGTATCATTTTTCATTAAAGTTATATATTGTTGTTTGAAAGATATCCAAGCTTTTGTAGTTTTAAAAACGCAAAAGTTTTGTTTGCTCGGGGGAAAAATGGGTAGTATCTATAGGGAAACTGTGTTTTAAAATTGACGTCATGGTAGCGTTCCGGATTACACGTAAGGTGGGTGAGGGACTAAGTACTATTTCCTGTGCAGTAGGTCTGTGTCTTGACTTGTGTGGATTTCAGCAACCTACTGCGAGAGACGTGAAATTATTAAATCTAATGACCAGAAAAAAAGACAGTTTAATTGAAACGTTCTGTTCTTTTCGCCAACGGACATTTTTAATACTGTTAGGACTACTTTTTTGTGTTTGTCATTGAGGAAGTGTAAGACTGCAAGTGGTTTTCCAAAGAGAAAAGCGGTTGACATGTTGACATTATGGCGCAGTGCGTTAATGCCAATTCTCGTGCTATCTGCAGGTTAGTTTAAATAATTGTTGTTATTACTTAGAATTTCTCTATGCGGGGAGTAGCTTGACTATCTGTTTGTTAAATCTGATCGAGCCGATCATCTCATATGTTTTTCTTTGAAATTCGGTAGATTAATTGAGTATTGACGGAGGTTTTCTAACTGCTGTTAATAGGTAATGAAACAAAATAAAAGGAAAAGACAGCGCATGATATTAAACCTTCTCGAACATTTCATCCGTGTAACTGGCCATCGTGTCGTGCATAAATTTTGTACAATCGTTTTGATTATACGTTTTTTTATTTGGAAGACTTGAAGAATTTGCAATCTTCCGGTACTCACTGTGACTCTTAGTTTGTCAAGACGCAAACTAAATGTGCTAGATAAATAATTTCAGCGACTTGCGTGCCATTTGTAGCCAAATTTAATTCATAGTTCTTCATGCTTCAAAGTCGGTAAAAGTTCAATTTCCCTTCTCTACACTTAGATTACTAACCAATTATCTTGTGGATGAGGAGTTGCAATCGTTATTATGGCGGACAATACCGCGACGACGATATTAAATTTCTAATGTTTATTTCTACCTTATCCTTGTCCTTGATTACTTTCTCTTTTTCAAATAAACTAATGAGTACTGTAGTTAATTGCTTGAGTCTTTGTTGTTTTGGAAATGCAGCCTTCCTGGTCACAAAATGAATGTCTGATTTACTAAAATCTTAACTTATATATGCGCAGTTTTAAGTTACACAAGTTAAGTTACATAAGAGTAACCGTAAGACTTCGTATTTTGATCACATTTTTGTTATAATATATGTATATATATAATACAACCCCAGACTTACGCCATTTTTTAGTGTAATAGTACAAAGCTTTTTTAAAAAATTTGTGGATATTCTAGAATTGAGAAGATTTCTCTAATATTATAACTAAGTAATTTGTAATCTTTTCCTGCATCTGTTGTGGTTGTTTTTCATGCAGGCACTTTATAAAGTTTAAAAAGTGATAGTTGTAGATCCAGAGTCCTGTTAGTTTTTTTAAATACTTGTGAATTTTAAAAGAAAAACATTGTCTATGGTGAACAAAAGAAAAGTTACCTTCAAATTTTGTTATATAGTTATTGTGTCACTGGCATAAAAGTGCAAGTCAGTAAATTCTGCAATATTTAGTGTTTGCCTTTTGTCAAAGCAATGCCCAAAGAAAGGCTGCTTTTCCTTGACACACCTACCAATGCAAAATGAATATGTTATTTGCTAAAGCTAGTTTATAAATTTTAATAATGATTAGCTATTGTTTTTCCTTTTTCTGTCCTGGCTAGCAAATATTCATCTAAATTTGAAAAGAGATATTTTTTATATTTTGGCAGTAACTTTGAAAGAACTTAAATTTTGGGATTTAGCTTTACAAAACTATTTAGCTAGATATTGTTCCTCTTTCAGTTTTAGTCAGCTTTATTATTCTTTCCTGCTTATAAAGCTGAAAGTAACTGAGAAAGGATTGCTGAGTGGCTGGGATGTAACTTTTGCCATGGGCAAACTTTAACTGCCAAAAACGGTGACAAAAACACAAGATGGATAAATATAGCCTAATAAGCAGGGCTTATATTAAGCTGCATGCTGTCATTTGCCAAAACTAACCGTGTCATCTCATCAACATGTAGAATATCAGCACATTTTTAAGTATTGTCTTAAATTATATTTAACTGCACTTAAAATTTAGGTTGTCAGTTATTGTGTTTCTCATATCATTAGACTTATTTCTTCCCTTAAAATTACTAAGCATGCAGTCAACCAATATGAGTCAAGTAAAAAAAAAGCGAAAAGGTCGTTTGAAACATACTCAATCTTTTGTTTTTTTATTAATTTTAATGATAATTATCATGAACCTCAAAAAAATTCCTCATTAATTCACAGCATTAAAATATGTTCCACAATTAGTTAATAAACATATATTTAGGGGAAGCTTGCATGCATTTATATATTAGTAGCCAATAATTATGAGTAATTTAATAAATGAGAAAATGATAAAAATGATTATGAATGACTGGCAGCTGGTCATGCAACTCAAAACACTAAATGATTGGCAGTTATCTTTTTTTCTGAAAAAACAAGTTTACAGAAACAAATTAGAATCAACATCGAATATCCCTCTGTGGGTAAAGAACCATAAAGCAATTTAAAGGCTGGCATTAGAAGAAAATGTGGGATCTTAGTTTTATACCAGGCACACTGTAGTACTCAGGCCTGTATGTGGGGGGGGGAAGGGGTGTGGAGTGCACATACATATATTTAACAGCCGGGGAGGGTGGTGTGGAGTGCACATGCATACCCCCAACAGCCGTAAAGTTCCACAAAGTCCACTTGATTATAAACGAAATGAATAAAACAAATATAGTTTACAATGGAAAATGATAATCAAAGCATATTAAAAAGCACTTTTGTTTACCTGTAAAACAATTTCAATTATAAATTTAAATAAAATCTAATCTGCCAGTCCAGAAAAAATACGCTAAGCCCAAAGTTATTTTTACACAAAACTTTAT
>JAOBAY020081733.1:0-10769 GCA_025331085.2 Zoanthus sociatus
GTATCCCGGATGTAGTTTCATATGAGATCTACGAGTGGCGTATTTTACAGTAAAACACTCATATCTATGTAATAAAGTAATATGTTATACACATTGTAATATAGAAATATATTATATATTACATCATATGTTATAGAGGTATATTATTATCTTCCAACCCTTCCGCTGTACTCTTAATTAACAAGCGTAACGAACTTGTGTCAACGTGTAGGCATCAGTACAAACCTCTGTTAAAATATAATTAGCGCTAAATCATTGACAGCCAATTATACCACCCGTTACCCATATAGCGATGTAAATAAGACCACGTACTGATAGGAATCTTGAAATTCAACCTTGCTTCCGTCAAACACCAAACAAGCTTACTGAGCTCTGTACTGAGTCACTTGTTGGGGTTGTTAAAAGAAGATTTGTGATTGGCAAATCTTGTTTTAAAAGAGTTCTCAGTGAGTCCAACATAAGTTTGGGATGCTTTGTTGTCTTCCGTATAATCACTGTGGCCTGGTGAACCATGGATGATTTAAAGCAATTCCCGGTCATAGGGCAGTCAGCTGGTGTTCGGAAGTTGCATGCTTTCAAAACTGGTGGTGTAGTTGTTTCTGTAGGGTTGATTTATTGTTACCATCGATCTTTTGCTTGAGGTTGGGCATGGCAACTGTAGCTGATCTTGACTGTGTTGCGGTTGAAGATTTTATGTAAGGCATGAATTTTCGAGAACTCTTCGTCGAGGATCTTATAAGGAACCTTCGTCTAACGTTTGTAGCCACGTTCTTGTTACCTTTTTGCTACCTTCTAGGTAGGTTGTACCAAATTATGTTTCTGTGGCGGTTCCTTCTGGTGGAGTTCGATACTGCGTGATGTTTAGTGTGAATGCGAGCCGGTGACTGTATGCGCTGTCAGCTAGAGCTTTCTGATAAAGAGGTGGCGTGTCGTTAAAGAAATATTCATCAATTGACATTTCGGACAATCGTTTGTTGATAGATTTCGGAATGTTTTCAATAATGCGAGGTGGATGATTCGATTTCCTGACGTACAGTGGGATGTTTCCGGGTTTGGTGTAGGCCATGTATTTCCCATTAGATAGGTTGAGGGTGATATCAAACAAGTTTACGGTTTTTTTGCTGGCTTCGATTGTAATTTTCAGGCCATACTTTCTGGAAATATACCGCACAGATCTTATATATAATAATATAGATAAAACCCTGCTCGCGCTCGCTCTGATTGGTCAAAAATCCATGTTTTATCAGAGTATAAAACATAGAAAAAGCGTGTTTTATTGTTATTGTTTTTCGCCACCCGCATTCCTCTTCCCAACATTTTGTTAGAGATGGCGGAAAACATTTTATTTGAAGACACTTATGATGGAGTTCTCTGCAAAGCAGCAGAAAGTTTTGAAGACGATTGAGAGTAATTTATCAAATAAACAAGAAGATACAAATCCATGTTTTTATAAATTGCGTCAGTTTATAAATATAATATACATACATACATATAAGGCAACAACTAATACAGTTTGACGTGCTTTATAAAAAGATTAAAGATTTACACTAGATTTAATATCTACGCTCAAATTTAATTGCGTACGTTAATGAAGTGCTCTGAGAACCTTGTTTATGACAGCTATATGAATTTATGACACAAACGGCATGAAGTTGGATGTATTTTACAGTTGGTCTCTGAGCTTACAGGTTGTAGTGATTGAGAAACACCATACAATGCAGGCAAATACTGGACGAGCGAAATAGTAATAACGTGTTCTAAAATCACTTTCGTAATTTGGTTCAAAGTTCGTATGCGTGGTTCAAAGTCCGTATGCGTACACTGATGCGTTTGCTATTCAAGAACACTTAGTGATAGTTGCGCTCCAAAAACATGATGGTTCGCGGACTGTTCAAGACTGTTCAAAAGGTTGGTTGTCACACTGGCTCAAGATGTTCTTTGTACGTTAACAAAGAGATTTAATACTTCATATAGCTTTCAATACGTTAAGCTTTATTTCGTTGTTTGTTGTCCACTCACAGAACTTGTCAGGCTGGGAACTCGCGAATTACGACTGAACTATACGTGAAAACGTTTACCATTGTCCATACACCTATTTCTATATTGGAAACTCCGAGCATTAATCAATGACTTGTAAATTTTATCCCTATTAAGTCTAAGCTATCCGAATTATTATATCCTATTGTTTTAACAATTAAGAAATGATGGAATTTTTGCGGCCAAAAGCAATGATTACTCAATAACAAATTAAAGGATATGCATGCAGAGTTAAAAAGACTTCATCGTGTTCATCATCAAGTGTTTTCAATTTCCAAGCGGCAAGCAGAGAAAAAAAAATGTTTTCGAAAGTGTAAAGAATATATGAAAAGCATTTGCAACACTTTCTTTTTTCTTCAAATCCAACGCTCTACTATGCAGACTTTCTCGGTTGACCTCTATAACCTGCGCTTTTGAAACAAACATCATTGTAGTAAAATACCTATCTAATACTCGACTAGTAAACTGTCATTTTTCAAAACCATATTCGTCGAGCACGGTAATATATGTGGTCATCTTCTGTCAGCTGAGAACACATGATCATTCAAAACAAAATTCCAGATGTGGTTAATTCTGACAATGCTTTTGAAATTGAGATAAATTTCAACAAGACTGTTGTTTTAGCGCAGTCTGGAGGGTTTGCCTAACTTTTTCAACCTCACGTGACCGGTTATGATGAATACGGGAAATTGAATGCTTAACTTGTAATTTAAAAGAATTATGTGGATTCTGACTACTTAAGTACTTAATAGGAAGTTGACTTGAAGTTAAATCTTCGGAAATCAGTTGTTTGCGATCGGCGACTTCACAAAGAAACCCGCGCAAGCTCAGACAATAACATGTGCTTAAAAGTCAATTCTCTGTTTACTTGGTGAAAAGTATTCTTAGTGCGGAAAAAACGAACACAATCAAGCACATTGACGTTTGCTCTCAACAATAAAACGTTAAAACGATATGTCTTCAATGACAATGCCGATAAAAAATTAAAAAAGTGGTAACTATACGCTTTTTTTTTCTAGTTCTGTACTATAAGGTAATTTGCACAAAAACGCAAAATGCTCAACATATCAATTTTACATATGCAAGCGTGTCCATAAGCTGAGTCAAGCTTAACGACATATTAATTAAGAATTCCTAATTCGAAGAGAGAATGAACAGAGAGATGCAAGCTTTGTTATGGAATAAAGGTATTGAAAACAGTTGCGGAATAATTTTCTTACTGCATGGGTCGTATATTGGGTCCTATGAAATAGGGTCAGGATTGTATGAATAGAAAATAGTGGAGGTTTGTATGCAAACTATGCATAAGTGCGTCCAAATATATATATAAGGGGACTTTACCTCAATCACTTCTAAAAGCTTTGCATTAGACAAGTTGATGTTGGTGATACATACGGACTAATGGCTCTAAGTCAGTTTTAAAACTAGAAGCTGCTCTAATTAAAGTACTCAGGAAAAATTGGAGTCATTAATCCCATAACCCTCGACTAAGAATTAGATTCCCAACTCAGGTGGCCAAAACCATACACGGGGAGCTCTAGCTATGCCGGTAAAGATGCTGTGCTGCCGCTGGACATAAATTTTGCTTCTCCTTATTAACTAGGTCACAATCACATTAGTATTTTTAAAAGAATTTCTGTATAAGATATATAAAATTAGTTTGTTCGTAACAGGGCGATTATTGCTAGAATGCCGATCCACTTCGCGGAGGTTCTTATTAAACCTCCTAACGCAAAAAAACTTCACAAATTTTATTTGACAAAGAAACAAAATCTTCTATTAATTATTGTAGATGGATTAAGGGGTCTTTTAACAAGATTATACAGTAACACACAGTAACATTGCAAAGGATTAAGTAGACTTCTACTTTTTAATATGCTGAAAGCGATGAGCATTTTCCGAATTCGAAATAGCCAAAAAAAAAATTGACACAACTCGAATACCTTTTTCGTGAAATCAAAAATTTTCGGGAAAAACGCAGTACCACACAGTGACATTACCAAGGATAAACAAGACAACATGCCGAATGCGATGAGTATTTTCCAAAATGGAAAATTTTCTCTTGAAAAAAATTGACACGAGTATGAAGCGGCTTTTTATAAAGGAAGCAAATCCACACTCGAATTACTTGTTTTCGGGAAATTAAAATTTTTCGGGAAAAATTGGATTGTATTTCAGAAATACATAAAAATATGTAAAAAGACATTCCTCTAGGAAAGCGTCGATATAAACGAACACACCAGGAGGTTCGATTTTAATAAATATCAATACAGTTACGAAACCGGCAATATAAGATCTTAATTGAATTTCGAATTTAGGGTACTCTGTTTTCCTCTGCGCGTTAGTTTTGCAATGATCCCCTACCTTATATGGTGTCTAAATTGTTTCAGAGAAGTTTCAAAGAGATGACATGTACTTGAGGAAAATTTAAATCTCAAGAGAACCATCTCATTTTTCAATAAAATTGTAATAAATAGTGCCTAAATCAGTTATAATGTTCGTAGTAAAAATAGTTGATTAATACTGCAACCATCACCACGGAGTTTGTGTCCCAAGCACTTTTATACAATTACAATGGCTCTTGAGTTTTAATACTTTAAATTGGAACCGGCTTTCTTATTGAAGAGACCATGATTTCAGTATCAGTTCAAGGAGAGTTATTCACAACGTTTTCTTTGCACGAGGTCGGTATTGACATAAAAAGAATTCTGTACATTTTTATCAAATCCAAAACACACATCAGGTTTAATGTCCAGGTATAGGTAGTTTTTTTGCCAAACGTTCAGTACATTGCCGTGCTTTAAGCATGTTATTATTGAAAGCATTCCACAAGAAATGACTCATGGTATGAGAAACAGAAAATTGTTACCTAATAAAACTATTTGTAAACATTAGTTGAAACTAAGTAAGCAAAATCCAGTTATAAAAAACACACGAGTGATCTACACTTGTCACAAGCAATAGCTCACTTCATTATAGAATCACTTAAGAACAATTGCACTAAAGTCGCCCATTAGAAATGCGAATAATTTAATCCCAGATTAACATGGCTTAGCAACGCACTGAAGTTAAGCGAAATAAATAAGAAACATTTGTTGTATTTAACTTAACTGGAAGTAAATGTCAGATCAGATGTCAAAGCGGAAAACAGACATCTTCATAATAAACAAATTAAAATCAGCACTCCGTTCACTCTTCCGAACAAAGTTGATTTGAAAAGGGACTTAAAACACAGCAAAGACAAGTTATGGACAAAGCCAGCACTAAAGAAGATGGTTTCAAACACGAGCAGCAATTTACAAAGCCTCAGCTCTCGTTCTCTATTGAAAACATTTTAAGTAAGAAAGGGCCTTCGCAAACGGGAGACAAGGATATTAAAAACATAAAAACAACCAGTTTCAAACAGAATTTATGTTCTCCAACTGACTCTCGTGAAAATTTATTGGTACGATTGCCTTGGCTCGCATATACCCGGTACTCGCCACCCAAAATTCCAAGTAAGTTTTAGATAAATTATTGATCGTTGAGTTTAATTTGTTAACTTTATATATTTTAACTTTCACTATATAGTTATGTGGTAAGGTTTTTTTTATCGTTTTTACTAACACGAGTTGAAGGTCTCCTCCTCCCCAGACCGAAAGTATTCTTTCTTTTAATTTGATTTTGTTAAAAAGAACAATTTAAAGAGCTTAAAATCAGCATACCGGTCTTAGGATCATTATATAGGGCAGTAAACTGAAATAGTGGCTACTTATATCAGTCAGTATATAAAGATAAAACTTAAAATCTATTCACTTATTTTATTATATTATTCGTATACTTGTTCGGGAGACCTTGGGTTAAAGTTTCATTTTAAAATATATCCATTTTATAAAAGCTGTACCAACTGAAATCACGCAACAATCATGACAAAGCTTATGAATAAGACAAATTGGATTTCTATACTATATATATACGATATACTATATATATATTACTATATCACAGACAAATCTAAAGTTTGTTTAACTAAATAGTTTAGCACCGTAAGGCGAAAATAAAAATGGTTTTCTTGTAAATTCACCACGCATTACATTACAATGGTACGTAAAAAAACTTACGACGGTATAAAATACAAAAAAAGAATATTTTTGTGGCTCAGAAGGCCAAACACAAGCTACATACACAATTTGTTAGTAGGTGAGTGTGGGTGTGCAATGTTATTATTATCATTTGCACCGTACGCCTGTTTTATAACGGAACCAGTAAATTTTGACAAGGCTCATTGTTCTAAAATATTGTGTGCTTCAGCCTCAATTTGTTCTTAATTTTTTTCTTATTTCTGCAACCTGTTTGAAATGAGAAATCAAAACAAGAAGACAAGACATTAAAAACAATACTGATCGTCTGTATGTTGAGGAGATCCTTGCACATTTATCCAAGATTGCTGACCACTGTGAATTTTGTCCTCTCTTGCAGTCCTCGCCCACAGGCTGCGGAGGTCACTTTTTTGTTGCCCAACAATTTTACAAGATTCAGTAAAGTTTCAACTAGAAACATTTTCCTGACTTTTTTCAGCTTCAACCTGTGCTTGTTCTTAAATTGTTCTCGATTGTCGGCCAATCTGAGCCTCATTGTTCATAAAAAGTTGTTCTTATAAAAAGTGCGAAACCAACAAGAATTCAGTTTCTTTCAACCACGATTAAAACTATACCGTCCACAAAATTAATCTCATTGAGAAAACAATGCAGCTAAATTTCACAATTAGTAAAAGTTTTTACGTGAACTATACGCGTACACTAACAAATTTAAAAATAAAGAAGAACTACCTAAACAAAGGGGCAGAAAACAAAATCTGTAAAATTTGATATTAATGTAAAAATAATGAAACAAATTTTTTGAAGTATGAAATTTAAATTTTAACCTAAAACACGTCAAAGTTTTATACAAAACTGGAAAGTTTGATCACTTTGTGAGTTCATTTTGTACCGCGTAAATTGGACATCTTGCAAGAATTTAGTTGGTACACTGAAAAGTCATAGATTTTAAGAGTCGCTCCCGATTAAGGACTTCAAAAGTTTACAAAAATGAGAAAAGAGTTAGCTACCACTATTAACTAAACATATATCAATATCTGATTATACTATAGAATGGGTGCTTTTACTTCTATTTTAAAATAATCCTACAGTCTATAATTTATGGGGTTCTAGTCTGGGGAAACTGCAATAAGACCCTCTTAGAAGATTTGAACAAAATGCATGTAAGGGCCGCTAAAATTATCTTTAAGTATGACTGGCAAACTCCAGGCAGCGATGGTCTTAATAACACCAATTGGAACACATTGTCTTGGAATTACAAACATTAACTTGCCACTTTTGCACACCAAGACATATATTCTAAAGGTAACACAAACAAACTTTTAAAACCGAGGAAATGGTACATAAAGGGGAAGCAACAAACTTGTAATACCAGGACCTCGGGTAGACATACTCCGACAGTCAATCACATATAGAGCATCAACACTGTGGAACAATCTGAGCGATTCTACAACTACTGGCAGTGATATTAGTTGGCTAAGGAACAATTTCAACTTTTAACATTTTCGCCAATTTATGGGAAAAGTGATAAGTTTATTTATTTATAGTCAGCGGCATATAGTTTTTTTTCTTACGAAGTGAAACTCTTTCATTTCTTGTGGGAACAAACATTATTCTTGGACATACCCGACATGATTATACTCTGAAAATAAAAAAAAAGTAGGCATGCTGGTTTCAAACATTGACAAAGGCATTTCGTAATATCAAAGTTTAATAGCACAAACTTTTGAAGTTAAAATTTGTCATTTCTGAATGGATTGATGTAAGAACTTCGTGCTCATTTCTCAAGTTTCAATTGATTTTAATACCCTTTATTGATGTATGTGAACATTTTCAGGTATATAGATATATTAATCTAACATTTCCGTTTGCTAATTAAAAGTGTTCGGGGCTCATTGATAATAATCTTTTTATTTTTACACCTGCTTTACAAAGTATATACATTTAAATGTGAACTTAACCAAGAACTGAACAATTAATGGTAAGTATTGAAGTGTGCTAATAGTTTCCTTGAGAGGTTGTTTTTCGTGTTTTTTATCAGAAAAACTTGAGAATAAAATACAATGAAAGGACTCTAGCTTTACTAGTAATAACAGCTACTAAATTAAAAGTAGCATTGGTGATCAAACTCAGGTTTAAATTGAACATATACAGTCATGGTTTTATATGAGGTTTGACCGTTAGAACAGCGTTACATTATCGTCAACAAAATTGGAATTAACACTTCAATATGATAAAATTTGCCAAAATATATCTTTTGTAAAAAGGCAACTTTATAAGCTACACATAACCACGTCTCAGGATTTCAAGCAACAGCTATATAAAATACGCAATTTATAACTTGTAAAACTGAACGATGTAAGATGACTTGAATATTTAGCACCCTGAAACAGGCAGCAAGTCAGTGACTGCATGTATTGTCAAATCAGTGAACAAGCAAAAAAGGCTCTGGGTGATCAAAAACAGTTTGACTTTTGGCGAGCAAGGGGACGGTCCAAAAACAAAAATACTGAAATTAGAAAATTTGTAAATTTTTTTTTAAACAAAAACAGTAGTCGTGTTGTCGATCGTTTCTTTCTCTACTGTTTACGATAAGTGAAAAACGATTTATTGGTAGTTCTTGAGAAAAACATACTTTACATAAATTGTAAATATATTTCTAAGTCTGCAGGCTACGACTTTCCATCTGTCGCAACAATGAGATTGACTTTGTCTATTCGCGATAGCAAATAGAAAATAATAATAATAATGTACACATTTATTGAAAGACAAATCTAATATGGCGCTCTAAATTGCAAAGTTTATTTCCACATGCAGGAGCCAAACCGAGGAAAGGCAATCAAAGAC
Source organism: Zoanthus sociatus (assembly GCA_025331085.2). Taxonomy (NCBI): domain Eukaryota; kingdom Metazoa; phylum Cnidaria; class Anthozoa; order Zoantharia; family Zoanthidae; genus Zoanthus; species Zoanthus sociatus. The sequence goes on from JAOBAY020081733.1 coordinate 8,961, forward strand.
AAACTTTGGACAGAAATCCAAGAATTCCTTTTTCTTCTTCCCAGATCGCCTCTCTTGAAAGAAAGTTCTTGCAGGTTCATTATCTTTCTAGTTCTGAAGTAACGGAGCTTTCTTCAAAACTTTGCGTCTCCGATCACAGAGTAAAGATTTGGTTTCAAAACCGACGAGCAAGAGAGAAACGATTGAAGACTTTGGAAGAATCACTAATGCCCTCGTCAAATGGAACAAAATGAACTATAGCTGTTCGTTTCATCCTGTTAAAATATAGTATATAGCACCATTATAACTCGAGCTCTCTTGGAAACAAATTAAGTATTTTGAAGTTTGATATAAAGAATTCCTTCTAGTTTGCACCGATGTGAGGATAAACAAATATTTTTAAGATATGTTTGAATTATAAATTGACTGCTATTATAGATGCAAATATTTTACAACAGAAAATATATATCTAGCGATTGTCATTTAATGCTCAAAATAAAATTTAAGCCGCGAATTTTTGCCGCTAGATATTACGCAGTTTCACTACAGATACAGATAAACTTAATCTCTATGCGAAATTATACCATTGTAAACATATATTGTCACATAAACATTCGTGTAATAAAATCTTGTTTTTGTTTTCGTACTATGTATATAAACTAAATCAATCATTTCTCAATATTAAAATTCAAGTGGACAATTTGTCTTCTGTAGGATAAAAGTGATTTTGGGTTATAATTCTTGCGACGCGGATTTCCAAACAATTAGAGTTTGAAATAATTCCAAACTCGGAAAGAAAAGTATCAAACTTTAAAAAACTGAAAACTGTGTACAGTTTCATATTTCGAACTTACTTCACATCAGTCAATCTGTTTGCCACCAACGCGAGGTTGGTAAGATTTCTGCCTTCCAACCACGTGATCTCTGCAAAGCCTGGATCCCAGCCTCTTGAACTTCATTCCGATAAAGTTGACTCAGCTTGTTTTCCTTACAGGGCTGATAAATAGACTATACCAGCATTTGCTGGATTGATTATAGTATTCAACGTTACAATGTTACAACGCTGCAGTTAGGATAATTATTGGCAATATATGACTGTTAAAGCATAATTAATATACTGAGAGCATTATTGTGATAAAGAAACCCTTTTTCCGATAAAGCTTTGGGCAATATTATAAACTAATAATTGAAACAAACAAAAAATACGCAAATATTGACGTGATGATGACGTCAGAGCTAACTAGCTTACAAAAACATCATTAAACATTAGAACATGCCACTGTTAACAATTCTGCCGAGTATCAGCCTTGTAACTTTAAAATTAAGAACAAAGTTACGGTGGGGACTGATCGAGTTCAATTCCTCCCCTCCCCTCTCGTAGTCGTACAGAATTTAGATATTTTAAAGGCTCGCTATATCTAATCCACTGTAAGCTTAGATTAGAGTAAAAACCGTTCGCACTCAATGTTGCCACTCATCATTATCAATATACGCGGCCAAATGGAAAATCGGCCTCTTCAAAATACACGCTCAGCGGGCCGCAAAAGACTGACAGCGGGCTGCTAATGCATTATTAGCCCTAAAGCTGATTGGTTCTTGCTTCATCATCCGATGGATTTTAACCAATAACAGTAAGCCTAGTGTTGACGCGGGAAAAGCATTCAATTGCGAAACTCCGGTTTTTCTTCCATTACTGAAGTAATGGCAGAAATTAGCAGTCAAAACTCAGATTTGTGATGATTCTGTTACCAGCATAGACATTTTTAAGGTTAACTTTGTGATATGCCTATTATTTATAGACGATTTTAAGCATTTTTTCAGTAATTTTAA
>JAOBAY020081742.1:0-10768 GCA_025331085.2 Zoanthus sociatus
GAACGAGTGAAATTTTTTTTTTTTCACGAGAGGATAAACTTCATATGTTTAAGCCAACGTGTAAGTTTCTTTTTGTTACATAGATATGAGTCTTTCGAAAGTAGAAAAAACTAGACGAAAAAGGTAGAAAAACAAAGAAATGACGTCAGCGATATCTCCACTAGTAGTAGTGAGGATATGGAAAATATGTCACTCGTATCCCGGATGTAGTTTCATTTGAAATCTACGAGTGGCGTATTTTACACAAAACACCCATATCTATGTAATAAATCATGAATATGTCATGTCGCTGTGTTTAATAGTTCTGGTAGATATAGTATGGAGGGCTTGATAATCGTAATGGAATTACACTAATTGATTGATTTAAGAGTAATAATGTTCTCTCGACTCATTCTTAGATTTATTTATTATTTCTGAAATATTTCTTCTACTCAGGGCTCGAAATTGCGACTCACTTGTCTACAGGGGTCAAAATAAAATAAATATCCTAGTACAGAAAAAAATTTCCCAGCACAAAAGTAAAGTTTCTAGTACAAAAATAAATTTCCCACTGTACAAAATTAAATTTCCCTATACAAAAATAAATCTCCCTGTACAAAAATATATTTTTCAGTACAAAAAATAGATTTCCCAGTACAAAAAATAAATTTCCCAGTACAAAAATAAATTGAGTACTACGACAGCCAGTTTTGTCCGAGAGAGCCTGAGCGGCAGTGTTCGATAGCTAGTATTGCCTCTGGAACCCAGGGGAAGAAACCAGACAAGAAAAAGAAGAAATCAGCAGTTAGCAACCTTAAACATTACTTTACAGATATATTAAAAGTAGAATGCAAAAATTTGTGTCAAAAAGTCTTAAATATAAGGTTTAAATTTAGAAACAACGCGGTCATTGATTGATTACCGGGAAACTTATTTTTGTATTCAGGGCTGTAGCAAGCCTTGAAAAACTGGGGGGGCACAACCAAGTATCAAAAGCAGGAGCCTTATAGGGGGGTCCAGGGGCATGCACCCCGAAAAATTTTGAAAATTAGTCTATCTAAAAACGTATTTCCTAGGTTTTAAATTCCATAAACAAACTCCGAGTGCTTAAAACTATATTAGTGAAATAACTCCCTTTTTTCTTAGAGTTTCTGTGAAGCAATAGTAGTGACAAAGGTTGGAGTAAAAACTGGGGCGGCACAGGCCCCCCGCTGCCCCTCCCCTTGCTACGGCCCTGGTATTAATGGGAAATTTATTTTGTACTGGAAAATTTATTTTTGTACTGGAATTTTCTTTTTCTGTACTGAGATATCTATTTTGTTTTGACCCTTGTGGGTCGCGGTACCACTGCGACCAAAACCGTGAAAAGCCGCGGTTACAGCTTGCTCAAATAATATTCACACAATTCAATGCAAAAGGGATCATGATCAATAATATTATGTCGCAAAAGAAGTTTCTATGTTAAATAGGAAAAGTGCAGCTCGAGAAAACTAAAGTACAAGGGTGGGATCATTGGCAAAAGTCATGTAAACGTACTTTTCTTTATAAGAACAATGAGGTTTAGATTGGCCGAAAATTAGGAATAATTTAAGAACAAGCTCAAGAGGAAATGGTTCGCACTGTGCACAGTACCGGAAAACAAAGAAGCACCGTCTCCGGCCATTTATATCTACTATTCTTCCAAAAATGACAAATTTTGTTATGATTTCTCATCATTTCAAACCGCTCACAGAAATAAAAACAAAGTAAGAACAAATTGAAGCTGAAACAGCTAAAGAATTAAGAACAATTGAGTCTCAGTAAAATTTACTGGCCCTTTAATATAAAAAAGCGTGTAGCCTGCTAAATGAAAACGCATGGCTAAATAATAAAACTCCTACAGTCAAGTATTTCATTGGTTTCAAATTTTATGAATTCTAAAGTATTTATGAGATGTGGAAAAAGTGAATAAAATACAAGAATGAATCAAAACTTCCCGGAAAGGGGGGATTGCCCTGAAAAGTGGGTAGGGGTGCTCGACCGAAGATTTTAAAAATGACCCTAAAAGGTGTGAATAAATTAACTCAAATCCTAATTTCAGACCCTAAAAGGTGCCACCACATTTAACTATTATTCTTTATTGAAAAGTCAAATATACACTGAGGTACATCAAATTCTATGTTTTCGGACCATTTCCGAACTTTAGCAGAGTATTTTCATAGAGCCAAACAATCAACAGAGGCCGATTATAACATCTCTAACAAAGGATAACATCAAGTTTGTTGAACTTTAGAGAAACAATGTTTGTATCGCTATAGTTAATAAAGATATCTGTAAATTGCAACGAGTTGAAAACTTTTATTTTTTAAGAACATTTCCAAGAACAATTTCTGACCCTAAAAGGTGCGAAGGTGGTCGTGAGCCGTTCGTAGACCCTAAAAGGTGTGCAGGATCCTAATTTCAGACCCTAAAAGTATCGTCGAGCACCCCTACCCACTTTTCAGGGGAATCCCCTCCCGGGCAGACCTGCTCTTGAATTTCCCTGAACTTTCACCGCAGTATCACTAGGCTTTAAAGGAATGGGGTAAATGTTCTATTTTTTGATTAAAACTTGAGAAACCTTGTTAGGCGGAAAAATAACAAATTATGAAATTATTTTCTACAGTTAGATATCACACTAGTTCTGATAGTCAAAAAAACTGCAGGTTCTGTTCTTGTTATGATTCACATCTGATTCACATCTAGGCTGTATAAACACGAACAACATCTCTTTTCAAAAACTGTTGCTTGCAAACTATGCAAGAAAGAGTTTTTTCTTTTCCATGTGTTAAAAGACATGGTCGGCAGAGAACATGTTTACATGGGAGACTAAATATTACTTGATCTTGCATATTTCTCTTGCAACCAGGACATGTTTCCTTCAGTTTTGAAGAGTCTTGCAAAGCTGTTAAAGTTGAGTAGTTGCTGACTCCTGTGTAACAGACAGAAAGTGATTGAAAATTATTATTTCAGGCCAGGTGAATATCAGTACGTTTCCCAGTGAAGTTGGCTCAGTATTTATTGGTGTAAAACCAGGACCTTTTCAAGCAAATCCAGGGCCTTCTAGAGCTATCAACTAAAACATGAAAGCTTTCCCCCTTCAGTAAATTACATACTATAATTATTATCAAGCATTATTATTCAGTTTCAGGCCTGTATGCAGAAATTTTGCTGGGGGATACAAACACAATTTTTTGGGACCAACCCCACCAGACATTACATCATTTTATCACAACTTTCATATTTTCGGGACAGCATAAAAAGCATAAAAGGCTAGCTTGGCTTTTTCTCTGCACTCTACTCTAGCTCCCTGGTATGAAATTAGATGCTAGAAGAAATAATATTATAGTAGTTTTACAATACACTACCACGTGACTTTTACGTTTTAAGCTGATAATATTTTAATTAGTAATTAAAAAAAAATAATCTCTTTGAGTAATATTGACTACAAAAAATCTATTCAACAATACTGAAGGAGAGGATAAATGAATGGCACAAGTTAACATTTTACACCTCAAACAAAATGGATGTGTTCATAGCACATAAGGTCTGAGGCTAAGCTCATTTTCAACCTGGTTTTTTAGTGTTACATGATAACATAAAAAGATGCTTCATTAGTTAACTATATGCTCTAAGAGTGTGTAGTTGGGATACATTGGGCTTCCTGTGCATTTTTCAGGAAACTTTGCTAGGTCTTGCACTTTTGACCAAATGCGATGTGATGCAATGTCTTGTGTGATGCGATGTGATGTGATGTGATGTCTTGCACAATTGACCAAACGCGATGTGACAGATTGATAGATAGATGGCAAAAAGGTAAAACTAAAGTCAGGCCGCTGTGTGTAGCCCTACTAACAAACAACTTACCCCTTGTTCTTGTCTGCAAAGGCATTGTGTTAATCAGTGTGGAGGTTGATGCATCAACTGTTTGAGATTCAACGGGTTGTGAATAATTTCGTTTGGAGGCTAAAGCTGAAGGCTCAGCTAATCTTGTAAACGCTTGCATTCCTTGCAAAGCATTTGTCAATGCAACATCAAGACTTTGTGATACTTCACTTTCATGGTCCACACAGAATGCTGAAATTGAATTATAAATCATTTAATAAACTACTGAATTCCTGCAGTATAGCTATAAACTATAAATTGAAGTGCTGTTTATACTACCTACTACTGCAAAGAACTAATAAACACAATAAAAAATAATATATTAGTAATAATTAGAACACTATAATATTACAATTACCTGACTTTTTATGTAATTTATACAAAACTTACCCATACTTAGTTTTAGTTTATTTTTTGCACTTGCTTTATGTTTAACATTACTAAGCTACAAAATCCTTTACGATCCTAGTGGCACATGGAGCCAGCACTTATCTCCATTTTCTGTAGTGTTAAGCAGATGAGAGTATTTGACTCCCCCTGGATGGGACATTAATCCATTGCAGGTTCAGTAGCTCCCAGCACATGCTGGTACTCATTTACCTACCCCAGAAGGATGGAAAGCTGAATTAGCTTAGGCAGAAAAGAAGGTTGTATAATAATAATAATTCAAATTTGGGCAGAGCCAGGATCGAACTAGGGACCTTATGGTCCGAAATTAGAGATATTGCAACTGCAGCAACCATGCCTACCTTTAACATTTCTAGAGACAGAAAATAAAGTTGATTGTTATTGTTATTAAAAACAAAAAAGCCAAAACAAATAGACTGTACAGTTTATCTAAAGACACAAAGCAAGGAAGCTTATAAAAAACTACAAAATCAGAGATTGGTTTGCATCACAGCTTGAGAAGAACTAGTAGACTCATCTGACAGCATTTATAAAAACTTATAAAAATTCCCCAAAGGTAAATTTTGGGTCATGATAAAAGGTTCCCTTCTTCAAAATTAAGACTAGATAATTTATAATGATGCAACTGTAATTGCTCACATTAACCAATACTTTAAATTAAATTGTTTGTTTGTTTGTTTGGAATTAGGTTTATTTCCCAGTTGGCAGTAAAGCAAACTTGAACATGATTGATTACAATTGAATACTCACGCCTTGATTTAGTCCCAAGTTTATTATCACTTTTCTTGCCACTGTCTACTTTGGTCACAATCACCACATCATCAGCATGCAGAGTCTTATGAAAGTCATCTACTGAGCCCTTCTGACCTTGTAGAATAGGTGCATCTAACCTATAACCATTCTTTTGAATGTCATTACTGTGGTCTGTATTAACTATACTTGTATCTCGACCAACTGTACGACCTAAATTTTGGACATTTAAATTTGACAAAAGTAAGAATCTGTCAATTCTAACTTTTAATGAGCTGTTTGGTAATGGCCTGTAGTTATCAGAGAAATTTATACCAGTAAATGGGTCAGAAGCTGCTCGACCCCAACCGTTCTCACACTCTACATGTTTCTCAAGTGTTGAACTGTCAACATTATGACCAGACGGTAACAAAATCGGAATGGTCATGATAGAGCATGTGATTGGGTCAATAAATTCTTGAGGAATATCAACTAAATTCAAATCAATTTTGTTTGAGACAGTGTTTTTACTTTTGCTTGCAGGATTTTCTGGCTGGTGATCATGAAAATCAATCTCATTTTCCTCTTCAATATGCTTTTGAAGTATTGTTACCAGGTTAATTGTTTCTTGGGGGCAATTTCGAACAGGTTGGCCCCAGATTTCAATATTCTTTAATGCTGGAACAGATGAGCCAAGAATTCTTATTATACGTACAATAAGATGTGTGACAACTTGTAACTTGTGCATATTACGGAAATTATATACATCTTTGCCAGGTTTAGTGGATTCCATATGCACACTTTGCTTTGGCTGCCTTTCACAGAATCTGTTATTACATATCATGAATGGAGCCCCGGTATCAGTAAAAACATGAGCAACGGATACAAAATGACTTCTGTGTTCTGTTTTGGCGGATGCACAAGTTATTTCACATTCATAAGTATGTAATGAGTCATAATCGACTGATGGGTAAGGATTGCTGGCTATTGTAGTTTCTTCTCTATTTGTCTCCTCATTGATGTGTTGTACAGCCTGCTGAGAAGACACATGAATCCGTTTCTTCCTTATAGCATGAACTGTGGTAGATTTCCTTTTTATACCGCTAGAGCTCACGAATTTATAATTTGTTTTATTCCGCTGATTATGTACTCCTGCAACTAGAATTTCAAATCCGCTGGAAATCTGTGAACCAACCCTTGGATTAATTATAACTTTCTCCACATTGATAGCGAAAGGGAACTGAAACAATAACTGAACTGGTGTATTTACAAAATTAGCGGCCAAAAAGCCTTTAGAACGCTCTCTAAAATTCGGACTGACCAAATTTGTAACTTCGTATCCATCAGAAGTGACTGCATCAGAATCAACTTTAGTTCGGAATAAATGATGGAGAATGTTAAACCGCATCTTCTAAGAGCAGTGTTGCTCCTGACTCAAACGTGTAATTAACATTTTTTCAATAGAAATACACCTTAAGTGTGATTTTGTCAGCTTCTTGCTCGTCTCTACCGCAGTACAGGCTCTTCTGTCAGCCATATTGATTTTTATAAATTAGCGGCCAGCCCCAGCTCGGCCTTTTAATCTCTGAAACACTGGTAACGAATCAAAATAAAAATGGCTGACGACCGGTTGTTATTAAACACATTTTCCCGAAGTAAATACTCTTTTCCTCAAATCGCTGAATTAACAGAGATGGTTCTGAAATTGCTTTCGGAAAATGATTTATTTGTGGCTTCAATGGTGTGCAGACTTTGGAGATTTACAGCAAATAAACTGAGAGCATCTCGTCGATACTGTGTCACGTGCCTTGTGGAAGAAAATGAAATTCCTGACAGAAACCCATTCGACTTAATTCAACAAGCATCGCGGTTTATTGATGAACTATACTTCGAGCCTTCTGCCGTTATTGTATTTGCAAATTTTTATCCTATGCATAACTTCTTCTTTCCGAAGAGATATCTTCACGAAATGTACAAAATTCTGCCAAAGCGTTGCGTAATGGCTGGGTGCACGGGAAATCTAATCGTTGGTTCCACATTCAAAAACACTAGCGGCGAAAGTTTAAAAACATATGAAGTCGAGAGAAGAAAATGCTTCTCAATACTTTTCGTCCCACGAGCTGCGGATACATCTGTTTGTTGTTTTTATATTCCACTGAAGAACAAATACAAAAAGATCCAAGGTGTACGTGCTTTTCTACCAAACAAGAAAGATGTCAAATTAGTTGTTGTCTTTGCACATCCACTTTCACTTGGGAAGCTGACCCATCTTACAGTTGCAATAAGAGATAAATATGGAGACAGGGTGAGTCAGTAACTTTGAAGAATTACAGACCTTAATTTGCAGGCCTGCACAATTTGAAAAGTTGCTTAATCTACAATAGAGAAAAGTGGATTAAGCAAATTTTTTTTTTAAATTATTGATTTATAATAATAATAATGATAATAATAATAATAATAACAATAATAATAATAATAATAATAATAATAATAATAACTTTATTTAGATGTCAAGTCTTATTTAGCTGGCCAAAGGCCAACTAATTGAGGACACCATCTTTACCACTCAAAGGTGGATGAAGACTTTTCACATGACAGACATACACAGATTAACACTGAAGTCTCCGAGGGCCTACAATTTAACATCCTTATCCGAGAAGACGTAAAAGTGTAACTATTTGCAGATGTTAGAGCAAAGGCAGCACTTTCTCCTCAATTATTTTAAGATGATTTCATTTTGCCTAACCCATTTCTGCAACCGCTGCCTGGTTAGCCTAATTGGTAAGGTGCTAGGCTATCATGCAGGAGGTTCGGGTTCGATTCCCAGCCGGACCAACACTCGGGGCCTTAAAACAATTGAGGAGAAAGTGCTGCCTTTGCTCTAACATCTGCAAACGGTTAGACTTTCACATCTTCTCTGATAAAGACGTTAAACCGTAGGTTCAGTCTCTCGACACTCTATCAAGGGACTTAAAAGAACCCACACATTTGTCGAAAAGAGCAGGGTAGTGATCCCAGTGTTGTGGTCTGTCTTCTTCACTAGTATTGATATATGTGAGCTGCTGTTGCGGACTATCTAAGACCCTCAACTGTCTGACCCTGTATATACTTGTATATATATGTATGAGATTGTTTGTATGTATGTATGTATGTATTTCTCACTACTCTCATGACTGATAGACTCTGTCAGGGGTGCATGACATCTGCAGACTGCAGACCCAAACCTTAACCCTTTCAGTCCCAGTCAATTATCAACACCCAACTTCTCCTTACATGATACATACAAAATAAGAAATTTGGTAATGAGAAAATGATAATTAATCAAACATAGCAAACTACTAAAGATTAAAAGTAAAATTCTCTCAATTTTGTTGAATGAGAAGTAAGGGCTCAAGTTGGGAGAATTTAACAATCACATCTGGGACTGAAAGGGTTAAAAAATAAACTAAACCTTAACCCAAACCCTAATCCTAGCCCCAAATTGGTTAGGGTTAGTGATTAAATTAGGGTAGGGTTACAGTAAGGTTTAGTTAGAGTTAGGGTTTGGATTAGAGTTCTGGTTTGGGTTAGGTTTTTGTTTGAATTTGGGTCTGGAGTCTGCATTTGTTATACACTGCTCTGTCAGAACCCTTTGCCCATATCCCTGAGAGGGAGTTCGCAAAGTATTTCATTTAGATTTAGATTTAGAAAATATTTCATTAGTTTTTATTTTCCTTACAGTGGGAACCAACAAGAATATTTGTGTTAATGCTAACTAGTGTGATTTCTTCCCACTTGGTCAAATGTGTTACACATTTTATATTTGTTCACATTCACCTCAAAATGATATGGAAATGTCCACTTTTTGAATGTCTTAAATAACAAAATTTGGATGCCCATTTTTGCCACAGTCAAAAACATTTGCTTGGGGATGGCAATTAAAATCCTGATGCCAGTTAATCAATGTTTGCATGCAGTTTGTGCCATCATCATTGTGCTGTGTTTCAAATTAAAGACTTTGAAATGGTTTGATTTGTAGTGCTATGTTTGCTTATAAGATGTTTCTTCCTAAAATTGATTATAAATATGTCTGCATCTCAACTCAAGAAACTCAGAAAGCAGTCAACAGATACTGATGAATAAAGATTGGGTTATGCAATGAAACACAATTGGCTTGACCAATGCACAGATGAATTGATCATTCATGCACTTTGTGTAGGCCTGGTTTGTAATTATTACAGTCCTGGAATATTTCCTACATCTACCAACGTTTCGTCCCCCCTCCCCCCCCTCCCAGCCTCTCCAAAAAAAAAATTCTTTACTTCATATTTTTAAGGCCTAACATACTTCTCCTTTTAATCCTATCCTGAACTACCATCTTTCTCAAATGAATATTGTTTTATGATTTTTGGCTGTAAGTGGCCTGTCATCTGGTTCTTGTATTTTTTTTTGATGGGGGATGGGGGGGGGAGGGGGGAGTAAATGGAAAGGGAAGAAGAGTCTGCATGCAACATAATATGCTTAGATTTTCCAACCCCCAGGTCTGACCTCTCGGTGCACTGTCAAATTCAGTCAAATAGGTGTTAGTATAAACCTACTAATGGGTCTAACATGCATCCTGCATTCTGATTGGCTACTCTACTCGAGGTCTATTTGTCATAGCCTACTAGTAGAGAAAAGATGGCGGATCAAAATAGTAATGAGCCCTGTTTTGCTATAATATCAGAGGATTTAATTGATAATTGAATTTGTAATTCCTTTTTTGACCGATTAGTAGGTTTATACTAAAACAATTAGACCTCTCGGTCTCATGGACTATGAGTTTAAATAGCCGATTCAGCTTACAGTCTCATGACAGTGCTATGGACTCATTTTTGCAATTTGTTTTCTCTCATGCTGTAAATATATGTGAAAACTAAGAAAACTCTATAGAATGTTGTATTCATAATTAAGTCTGCACGAGAAGTAATTTACTTTCTGAGTAATCACTTAATAAACATTTCATAGTGTTGTATTTGCTGGCATGCAGACTATTTAACTGACAAACATTTATTACCATTTCTCGACTATCGTTTAATTTTTGTCATAGAGGGACATATTGTAGCCTAAACAACATTCCCTAATTATTAAATACATTTAAATGAAATTGGAAAAGTATCTGATGTGTCTCTTGGACGAGACGAAATGTCACGTCATACCAGCCACGGAATTTGAATTCTTCACAAATGAAACTTTTGATAAAAATTACTCACTGATTATTATACTGTACCTCCCCATCTCCATGAGAGCTGAGGTTTACTTAATAATTTACTTAATCACGCTTGAAATAGTATGATTTTAAAAATAATAACCTGCTGTTTAAATTATTAATAAAAGATTATAATAAATACTCTAAATCAAAGATTCTGGTGCTAAACAATCTTGGTGACTTCTGAAAAAAAATTAGTTCTCTTAAATCTGTTAAAAGATAAAAGCTGGAGAACCTTTAAAGAATATAGGTTGATCAGAAGTCTTTGTGGTAGACTTTTTAGTCGTGCAAACATAAACAAATTGAGTGTTGTTTTTTGAACATCTAAATAACTTGCTTTGACATTCTTTGTAACTGTGATTAATAATTTTTGTTCATAACAAACTTATGATATGCTTAGTTAATTTTCCAAGCCTTTTTTAGCTTGTTTTGTTTTATCGTCATCATCATCATCAATCCAGTTTTGATCCGGTTTTATCCCCGTAAACAAGGGTGGCCGGATTTACCCCACTCTGCCAGCAA
>JAOBAY020081753.1:0-10768 GCA_025331085.2 Zoanthus sociatus
AATTCAGCTGGAATTCGTGCTAGTAGGTAACTTGAAGCCACTAACATGGCCTCTAAAGACATACAGGTTAAACATTCGAACCTGAAGCTCTGTTACTAGTCTTTGTAATGATGCAAATTTTTCTTTACTATATATGTAGTCTTGTACCACTCTGATGATGGCAGTTTGTAACTGTTGAAACATGTCAGTTATCAAACTCAAAAGTGTCATATATGGAGTATTACCACTTCCTGCACCTAACCTTAGCTAGTCTACTGTGCGGGAGGCTTGGGTTCGATCCCTGCCGGACCAGCAGTCAGGGTCAATTGAGGAGAAGGTGCTGCTTTTGATCTAACATATTTATATGGTAGAATTTTTACGTCTACTCGGATAAGGACGTTAAACCGTAGGCCCTCGGAAACACATCTGTGTTTATGTGTGTGTGTCTGTCACTGGAAAGGTCTCCGTCCACCTTAGGGTTTTAAAGATGGTGTCCTGAATTAGTAGGCCTTTGGCCAGCTAGTATAGATTTGACACCTAAATAGAGTCTTTATTATTATTATTATTATTATTATTATTATTATTATTGTTATTGTTATTGTTATTGTTATTATTAATCTCAAGCACTACAACTACTGAGAATTAACTTTCGCCAAAATCTGAAAATCATCAACTTCGCTCTATGGAGAAAGAACAAAATGGAAATATATAAAGTATCGCTAAATAAACACTTCAGAATTTTGACACTTTAAAGCTTGGCATCTTAAAACAGTTTTTTTTGGATAATTGCTTTTTGTATCAGCCGCTACTTGACATAGTCTGAATTTAATTGCTCTGACTTGATTGCTCATTGGAACTCTACACTTCTCAGTGCTTGATTGACAGCACGAAGGCGTTATATAACATATCCTAGCTTTTTTAAAATTTGCGCTGCTGTCAGTTGCGTTTTACTGGCTGTCTTCAGTTGACGCTGGTGTCTAAACACGATGTGGTCTTTTAGCAGCCATGGTCTTCTTTTTGCCTTGGCGGTTTGTCTGACCACTTCATACAGTACCGGTAAGTAGCCTCAGGATCGCTCGACTCGATTTTTTTAAATCTATTAGCAAAATTAAAAATAAAGATTCGTATTTTCATTTTTTTAAGAAGAAACAATAGAGATTTCAACCAGATGGATCAGATTTAGTTTCAGGATTTGTAGATTTGCTGTCGGTATTGATTGAAATTCTTTAGTAACTAGTTTCTATTATCAATTGGAACGTTACAAAAAATGTCGACTTCTTTTTAGGCAATTTTTGGGCAAGCAATAAATCTTTCATGCCCGTAATGTGAATTTATTTGAAGGCGAATTACACCCTTAAGCAGTTAGTTCTTTTAAATATAATTGTGTAGAAATGTTACAAATCTACTCACATATGCACATAGCACATATTTCTTGTAAAAATTTAAAATGCTGTATTTTTTAAAAATGATATTTAAAATTATTGATGACTCCGTTACCCACTGCTGTCCTTTGCGACGCCCACGGGTTTGTTAAAATGTTGAAACTAAATCAGGAGTTGGGTTGTCTTGACCGCGAAGTGCTAGTCTTTGAAACGTGTTCTTATTATTGTACTTACGGCGATGTTCATACTATCTGTACCTAAATTTCAATCGTGTATTAATTAAAGATTTTAAATACTAATGTGATTATCTAGTAATAACTAGCTCATGCTAAATGTAAAGATGTTATTTGATAGTTATTTGTATAAAGATATAATTACAGTGTTATTTTGATAATATAAATTCAGCTTTGGTATGCATTTAAACCCCAAATCGTGATCAAAATGATTGATTGAACCTGAAATTACAAAACAAAGTCCTATATTGAGGTTTGGTTTATTTTAAGTGTAGAACGTTTGAGAAACTCATTAAACATAATAATAATATAATTGTTTTTTTATTTTTGAAATGGAAGTCACCAGTTTCTTTTACATATAAAACAGATATAAAACGTAAAGGTTCTAAAACTTTATTCAAATTTTAGCGACTTTCGATGCACATCAGATATTTAAATAGTTAAAATCTTGTGGTATAAATTATAGAGCCATTAATATTGTAGTCATCAACTGCAAACGTTTTAAAACGATATTTTTTACTCTATGTCTATTTTTCATGTTTATCTAACAAAACGTATTAGCCTTGGTATTAAAGTTATAAAAAAGGCAAAGTTTACTTTTGATAAAATGATAGTTTTATAAATGTGCAAAAATACCGTTTAGCTAAGTTAATAAACATGCGTTATTGTTTGTTAATTGCTTTGATATTGTGCTATGTCTTTCTGTCAGTAAATATTGCTAAATAATCTCTAAGAACTTTGTCACGTATTTTGACTCTAACATACAAGAAAAGCTAGCGTCCATTTTCACACAGAGCATGCTGTTTGTTTTTAAATTGTTATAGATAGACGATGGCCTTGTGCTAATAATCTTCCTTGAAAATATGTATAAATTAACATTAAGTATGATCATTATAAATCTAAATTACTAGTATGTATATAATTACCAATATATATTATATATATATATATATATTAGTAATTTAGTTTTACGATCATATTTATTGTTAATCTATATTCGATTGTTTTTGTAGTAATAAATCGGTCTATATGGTTAAAGTTTTGAAACAAAAGATTAATAGGTTTAGCTTATTTTCCGTTTCATTCTGTTGACAATTATACTACTACATTTAACAAGAGTGTTAATAACGAAATCATTTTTTTTGTTTAATGAAACAATTATTTAACGTTCATCAAAAGATTAAAGATCGTGTTTATGAATAAGATTGACAATGTTATAAAAATATCTATTTTTTTCTTCTTCCTTTTCTTCTTCGAGCTTATGCATATGTTATTTATTGAAAGCGACAATTTCTTGCCGTGTTTATGCTGTCATTGCAGCTGCCGCTCCAAATTCGAAATTGCGCCTAACTTTTGTTTGCTCATGCCCCTTAGCAGAAAAATGAGTAACAAAGAAGTAAAGTAATATTTTTGGAATGAAATTAAAAGCATATTAACTAGGGATTCGGTTGAGATGACAATCAACGATGTATGTAGTCTGCAACTTTTAAAAGATGATTATTTTTTAACCTGCTGTTATTGTTCTTGGTTTTTATGTTACAAAGGTTGTACAGATGGTACACTCTGTCAATCTGGGTACACATGCAGACATTAAAATTGGCATCTGGGTCACGCTTTAAACGGAAATTGCACTTCGCCTGGTAACCTTAATTTAATTCTAACCCAAATGAGTTGTTTTAACTGATGATATTAGTGTATTATCATTGTACTGCTCTTGGTGACCTTAGTTTAATTGTAACCCAAATATACGTTGTTAACTGATGATATTAGTGTATTACCTTCCAGCACAAGTGATTCATTACACGAACCATGAAAGCTTTGATAACGGGAAGTTTGAAGTACACTGGTTTGTTAACCTCACATCAAGCACGATTCATGTGAAAGTTATAGCCGCAACAACAGGATGGGTGGGCTTTGGGTTCGCCCGACAGGATACCAATCCAATGGAGGACTATGACGTGGCAGTTGGAGGGGTATTTCCAAATGGATCGGCTTATTTAAAGGTGGATAATTCGAGTGCTTGCATGCTGTTTACTAGGATTTTGAATATTTTAGTGGCAAAACCCATAGAACAAGAGTTGCTTTTATTGTCTATCTAATCATCATCTTTTTCTTAATATTGTTGGAAATCTCTTTTAAAGAAGAATTTTTGTTTTGTAGTTAACACACCTTTATATTAATTAACGCTGATTTAAAGGACGTCCCGGCTTTCCATTTTGTTTTTTTTAGTTTTTCATCTTGAGTGTTTGCTTACTTTTTCTTGGCATTGTTTTGCAGTAGTAAAATTAAATGAATAGCTGGCAAACTACGTTGAAATTAATTTGTCAGTGAACCAATATGAATAAGAGCTCGGATCAAGCCAGCTGTTTCATCGTTTTTGGGACTCGTTAGTACGGTGTAGAAAGCTATAATAAACAGCCGGTCAAAGGCTAGATCAGATCCTACGTGATGTGGCATTTTGTACATGGTATATATTGTATTCATATATCCGAAATTCCAACCAAAACATGGTTTTGGTAATGTGCATCTTTACAGGATTGCTTTGTCAATTCTTGATTTTTATTTCTTAATTTGTCAGTGAACGGATATGTTTTTTGAGTCGGTATTGGGTTACAACTTTGAGCTTGGTAAACAGCTAGCCTTTCTTCACCGTACTGACGAGTCCCAAAAAGAAGGAAACAGCTATCTACGGTTGCTGGCTTGATCCGAGATCTTACTCATATCGGTTCACTGACATATTAATTTCAACGTAGTTTTCCAGCTATTCATTTTATTTTACTGATGTTTCATACATTTCGTAGCTGGGTGATCTCAGATCCTACGTGATATGACATTTTGTACAAAGTATTCATTATTGTAGTTTATTGTTTTACAGCTCTATTATTACGCGAGTAAAGTTTGTTCGCCACGTAATTCTTCGTTCACAATTCTTAGTATAAGTTCGAACTCTATCACTATTTTTTACACTATTAAGTTTGTAGTACATGGAAG
The DNA here is from genome assembly GCA_025331085.2 of Zoanthus sociatus. Taxonomy (NCBI): domain Eukaryota; kingdom Metazoa; phylum Cnidaria; class Anthozoa; order Zoantharia; family Zoanthidae; genus Zoanthus; species Zoanthus sociatus. The sequence continues at coordinate 4,586 of JAOBAY020081753.1, forward strand.
TCATTTTATCTAATCCATATACCTTACTAATGGATTGCCTCATGTAATCTAATCTAAATACCTTACAGATGGATTGACCCACATAATGTTATTCAAATATCTTACTGATAGATTGACCCATGTAATCTAATCTAAATATCTTACTAAAGAATTGACCTGTGTAATCTAATCTAAATACCTTATTGATGGATTGCCCCATGCAATTTAATCCAACTACCTTACTGATTGATTGACCCACGTAATCTAATCCAGATACCTTACTGATGGATTGACCTATATGTAATCTAATCCAAATGCCTTACTGATGGATTGCCACATGTAATCTAAGCCAAATACCTTATTGATAGATTGACCTATGTAATCTAATCCAAATACCTTCTTGATAGATTGACCATGTAATCTAATCCAGATAGCTTACTGATGGATTGACCCATGTAATCTAATCCAAATATCTTACTGATGGATTCACCATGTAATCTAATCTAAATACCTTACTGATGGAATGCCCCATGAAAGCTAATCTAGTTAGATTACCGATGGATTGCCTTATTTCAGGTAATCCAATTATTTTACCTATTGATTGCCTAATATTAGCTGTTCTAACTACTTTACCTATGGGTCGCCCTGTATAAGGTAATCCTAAATTTTTCAAGGTAATCCTACCTTGTTTTTCAGACTGTTAGCGATTGAATTTTCTTCTTTTAGTCAAACAATAATACGACTGCGAAAGACCAATGTGTTTTTGTTTAAGAGGATCTCTTTATTAAAAACCAGTCGTCCATTTTGAATTCGGTACTTACGGCGTCAAGGAATTTACAATTATTTTAATATAACTATTATGTAAATCTGTATAAGTTTTTCTAAGATCATTTTCAATTTCTAATCGTTGCTTTACGTTGTTATAATAAACACGAACTATTAGGTAAACGTTATATTTCTTCTTGCATCACTTAATCTAGATTCTAGTTCAAGATGTAGTTTATCGGACTAGCATTCTTACTGTTTTTTCTGAAATTGATGGAAGGCAATTTCTTTTTAATGATTATTGTAACTGTTAAATGTTACCCATTTCCGTGTGTTTGGTAAAAACAATTAACGAAAATAGTTCACAATTCCAGTAACAACATCACAAGTCTTTTCCTTCTTTTTTTTGTTTTCTGTCAGCAATCAATTTTTATACTTTCTTTAGGATTACTGGACCTTGGACACCGTCACACCTCTCCAGGATCGTAAACAGAACTTTGTTTTGGCATCTGCTAAAGAGAACGGAAAAGCAACAACGTTAGAGTTTTCACGTTTACTTGATACAGATGACGACGAAGAAGATCTCGAGTTACAGGTAAAACAAAAACTAGTTAAACACGAGGTTTGCCTGTCAAATACTTTGAACAGGTATTGTGTATTACACAGGGATGCAACAAAAGACCATATAGTAAAATATGATAAATAAATAATAGGAAAAATGTAATAGGATATGATGTTATACGTGGAAAAATTACGTACATAACTAAAAACACTTAATGAATGGTTAGCGTTGTTTCGTCAATTGTTTTGCCTAACAGAACAATTTGTTTCTCGCTTTGGAAATCCGAAGTCATTTCTTTTTTAATAGATACAATTACTACAATTTACACACAACTTAATAATACCTTATTGACATTAAGGGGAAGCAATAAAAAGACATTTGCGTGTAAACAGTTTGAACCAAGGACCTAAAGCAACTCGCGTTAGATAAAGCGTCTATTCATTACTTTAACTAGACAATCATTCATGCAATGCAAAGCCAAAAAACATATCTTTTTTGCAATATTCAAACACTGACTGGGTAGGCTAATTTAAAGGTGATCAGAAATCATGGTCAAATTTCTTTTAAAAAATATCAATTGTTTCGTGTTTATTTAAATACTGTTTGGTTGTGGAAGACATTTGTCTTGTCAGCGAACTTTACGAGAGATCAATTTACGAGCGAAACTTGTTATGGGGTAATGAATTATATTTATTTGATCATTTTTAAAACATATTTCATCGGTTTAAAGTGTTCAAAAAGCACTAATATAGTACTTTTTATAAATTCCTTACGCAATTTGTAACTTTCTGCTGTTTTGTCATTTTTTCAGAGAGGTGTTGGTTATCATCTGGTTTACGCGTATCACACTTCAGATGAGTTCACTTACCACGGGAATAACCGAGGGGTTTCTAAAAGGAGGTTCATCTTGGTTCTCGATGCGGGTAAAGATTGTTTTAATGAAGTCTTTTGATAATAAATAAGGAAAAATTTTTGTCGATATTTTAGATTTAGTAAAATACACTTTAGGTATTGTGAATTAACGAAGATAGTTAGAATTTAAAGTGAAAATCCGAGACACTCTATTAAGTGAACAACGATCTGCAGCTTTGCTGGCAATACTTAGCAAAGTTTCTAAGAAGATCTCAGTGCTCTTAAAATCTTAAAAAAACGCAGAAGAACCATACTTTGTACAGCACTTCTTCGAAACTTGGGCCGTTAGCAACGAGGACAAAAGTGCAAAAAAGGGTTTGCTTCTAGAACCACCGCTGTTCATTTAATTTGATCGAAATGCTGTTAGTGAAAACCAGCCTTTTGATTTCCTTAATTTCTTAGTCAAACCGTTTCTTGTTTCTTCTCCTTCTACTTCTTGTTCTTGTTCTTCTTGTTCTTGTTCTTGTTCTGTTTTTCTTGTTCTTGTTCTTCTTGTTCTTGTTCTTGTTCTTCTTGTTCTCCTTCTACTTCTTGTTCTTCTTGTTCTTGTTCTTGTTCTTGTTCTTGTTCTTCTTGTTCTTGATCTTGTTCTTGTTCTTGTTCTTCTTGTTCTTGTTCTTGCTCTTCTTGTTCTTGTTCTTGTTCTTTTTACTTCTACTTCTCCTCGTCGTCGTCGTCGTCGTCGTCGTCGTCGTCGTCCTCCTCCTCCTCCTCCTCCTCCTCCTCCAAGTTTTCCTCCTCCTGCTCCTCTCACTGTTTATACTTCTCCTTTTTTTTCTCCTTTTCTTCCTCCCCCTCCTCTTCTTCGTCCTCCTCCTAATCCCACTATTTCTACTTCTTCTCTTACCCCTTCTCCTACACCTCCTCTCCTTTTTCTCCTTCCTGCACTTCGTCTAGTTTGTATCATTTATTGAAAGCAACAAAATTTTGTTGCTTGACATGCGGTCACTGTTTGCTGCTCCTAATTCGAAATTGCGCCTAACCTTCGTTTCCTCGTTCTATATAGCAGAAAAATGAGTAACAGAAAAGTAATGTTTTTTAATTAAGGTTAAAAGATTCGTGTGAGATGATAATCAATAGTATATGTAGTCCATTGTAATCATTGACTGCAAACTTTAAAACATGATATTTTTTATCCATCTGTTATTTGTCTTTGTTTTAATCTAACAAAGTCTGCATGTACAGTTAGCACACGCTGTCAATCTGTTTAAACATGCAGACGCTAAAATTGGCATCTAGGTTACGATTTAAGCGGGCATTGCCCTAAGCTTGATAACCTTAGTGTAATTTTAACCCAAATATGAGCTGTTAAATGAAGATATCAGTGCGCTTAATAATTAGTAACCTTAGTTTAATTATAACCCTGCAAATCAGCTGGTAACTGATCATATTAGCGTATTACCTTCCAGCACAAGTGATTCCTTACACGAATCATGAAAGCTTTGACAAGGGGAACTTTGATGTACATTGGGTTGTAAACTTCACATCAAAGAGGATTCATGTGAAAGTTAAAGCAGCAGCAGTTGGATGGGTGGGCTTTGGGTTCGCCCGACAGCTTACCAAACCAATGGAGAACTATGACGTGGCAGTTGGAGGGGTGTATCCAAATGGATCACCTTATTTAAAGGTGGATAATTCGTGTGCCTGCATGCTGTTTTCTAAAAACGATAGAACAAATGCTTCTTATATTTTTGGTTAAGTCGATCTAATCTTCAACTTTTTCTCAATATTTTTTAACACCTCTTTTAAACAATATTTTTTTATTTAACACATTTTTTATATTATATTAACACTAATTTAAAGAACGCCCAAAGCTTACGAGCTTTGGCAGTCTTTCAAGAGAAATATCCATGATTTTCTTATTCCTCTCTATTTTGTTTTTGGTTTTTCATCTTGAGTGTTTGTTTACTTTTGGTAATCATTCCTTTACAGCTTTTTTATTGTGCGAGCTATGCGTCTATACTACGTGGCTACTCCCCATTCTTGATCAGATTGTAGTACATAGAATTGATAATTGTAGATATATTTTCAACGATCTTACCGATGGATAAGGTAATCCGAATTCCACCCAGAATCTAAGAAATAATTGCTTTTGGATTCCCAAATTCTATTCTTTGAGATCCGGAATCCTGCTCTAGCAAGTGGGAATCCCACCAGGGATTGAAATTACTCGCTTTTGGAACCAAGAACCCCTGAGGAGAGTTCCTGAGTCAAGTACCTGGATCCAGAATCTACAGCATGGAATGCGGGCTTTAAGAGTGTTATGTCATGGATTATTTCACATAGATAGGTCGGAATCTACAATCAAAACTAGAGTAATGTCAGTGGGGCTAAATCCTTTACGAGCCTTGTAACCTATGGAGCCGGTACTTATCTCTAGTTTCTGTAGTGTTAAGCGGATGAGAGTCTTTGGCTCCCCCTGCAAAAGAAGGTCGCACAAATGTTCAAATCTCAGCAGGGCCGGGACCGAACTGGGGACCTTTTGTTCGGAAAGCAGAGATCTTACACTGTGCCTTCTATGCCCGGCCGGGAGCACCAGCTTTCTTTACCAAATAAAACGTAAAACCTTTCGTAGCACCTTGTTAAAGTTAGTGGTAGTGTGTCATATTATTTCAGTTATAGGACGAATGTTAAGCCGAAAAAATGCATCTGTAGTAGTTTTTGTAAGATCATTTTCAATTTCTAATCATTGCTTGACAATGTTGTAACAAAAAAAATATTACGTAAAATTATTTTTTCTTGCATCACTTTCTTATCTAGATTATAGTTCGGGATGTAATTTATTGAACTAGCATTCGTAAGTCAATTTATTTTAATTATTGCTGTAACTGTTACATGTTACCCATTTCAGTGTGTTTGGTAAAAACAATTAATGAAAATAGTTCACAATTCCAGTAAAAACCTAACGAGTGTTTTCCTTCTTTTTTTATCTTCTATCAACAATCAATTTTCATACCTTCTTCAGGATTACTGGACTGCCGGTACGTTCACACCTACCGAGGACCCAATGCAAGACTTTATTTTGGCATCTGCTAAAGAGCAGAACGGAAAAACAACAACGTTAGAGTTTTCTCGTAAACTTGATACTGATGACGGGAAAGATCACGAGTTACAGGTAAAGAAAACTAATTAAACGCGCAGTGTGAGGTTTGCCTGTCAAGTACTATGAACAGGTATTTAAGTATTGTACAGTTATGCAATAAAAGACCGTATAGTAAAACATAATAGCGGAGCTCCTGCGGAGCACCATACTTAAGAAAATATCGTATATCCATCGAGTTGAATTTTCAACGTCATGCCCGTCCGTCCGTACATACGTACGTACGTAGGTACGGCGTCCGTGTACACGAGTGGAATAGGTTTTTCAAAGACTGCAGTTCGGTTAATATCTTTTTGGGAGCTCCGCTTTTAGGCAGTGCCTAAATCTATATATTAATTACATAATTGAAAAAATGGAATAAGAAATGGTCAAATTACGAAGAAACGTTGTCGGCTAAGAAATTATAATTATCTAGTAATTTTTAAAATGTATTTATTAGGTTTTAAGTACTTTTTATAAATTCCTTACGCAGTTAGTAACCTTTGTGCTGTTTGGTCTTTTTTTTCAGAGAGGTGTTGGTTATTATCTGGTTTACGCGTATCACACTTCAGATATTTTCAATTACCACTTCAATAACCGTGGGGTTTCGAGAAAAAAGTTCATCTTGGTTCCTAATGCGGGTAATGATTGTTTTTACCGAGGTCTTTTGATAATTAAGAAGGACAAAGTTTTGTTATTGTTTTAAATCTGCATTATTAGAATACACTTTATAATAATAATTAATAATTAATTTATAATGATAATTAATTACAAATTTATTTAATTAATTATATAAAATTAACGATTTATTAATTTATTCACTTTAAGTGTAGTGAATAATTGAACTTAGAAATTGAAGTGAAAATTTGAGACAATCTTCTAAGCT
>JAOBAY020081764.1:0-10767 GCA_025331085.2 Zoanthus sociatus
CTTTCATTAAAAATTATGCAGGAAATTTCGTTACAATTTGGGAGTCCTTTCAAGTTATGCTCCCCGGGGGAAGGACAGTGGTAGCTTTTCGTGGAAGAATATTGGCCCTGGGTAGGGGGAATTTGCAAATGTCTTGGTACAAATGCCCAGGGGTTCCCCGGGGTCAACCCCCCGGGATGGCCGCTGATAAGTGCATTAGGCTGTATACGACATATGTCAACTGAAAAAATCAAGAGCGCTATAGATGAAAAACAAGTACAAAAGTTAGTTCGTGCAGACACTAAAAGCAAACTGGGTTATCTAACCACTCTTACAATTAACTAAAGAAAAATACGATTCTTTAATTGATAGAAGGAGAAAGGAATTGGTTATTGCGAGGAGAAATCTCTAAGTAGCAAATCAAAAGCTAAAGTTAAGCAATGAGAAAAAAATGTGACATTTTGTTTTGAAGAAAATAGAGATTTTTTTGGAGTTGATTATTATTGTCAAAAAACTTTATCATCGCCTATATGTTTAACGATGTTTAACTGAAAGGAATAGATAGGAACGTTTTATAAGTGGGTGTCCAAGCGAACAATTAACTGTACTTCATAAATATGAAAAAAAAATGTTGCAACAGCCGAATAATTGAGAAGCGCCCTTCTAATTTTAAGGTTACTGTACCCTCTAAGCAGTGTTTTCAGTTTTTTTCCTTATATCTTCTCTGCTTTACACTTGAAATATCTCCGAAGAAGCAAACTAGTATTTGGAAATATTTTTTTACTTTGAAAGCTGCTTTTAAGCACAAGCCTTTTCTACTAAAAATAAAATTTGATGATTTTTTGCATTTCAGACTGTACGGAACCTTAACTCAAAACGATTCTGCTCTAACACAAAAAACCCAACTGTTTAGATGGAGTTTACAATACACTCGCAGTCGCACGCAAAAAGCCGGTTACATGGTGTCTTCTTGATTTCTTTCGTGACTATAAATACAAATAGGCCAGCTGTATGAAACATTAAGGTTCTGTAAGCGTTTAACTTCGACATTGTTTTGTTTTGATACACTAAGCGAAGTTAAAATAAATATTTCGCTAGTTCAGTTTTTTTTTCATCTTATATTTCCGTAATGACCTGTGAGCGCCGCATTTGAGCTGATTTAAACAATTTAAGGGAAAGAAAACAAAGTGTACACAAGATCCCCGACTTGAGAACTTAAAAACTTATTCTGTCTGTAGCTTTTCATTAAGTTAAACCTGTTTAGAAAAATAGTATTTCTTTAGTCGAAGCAAAAACGTATTACTAAGGCAAGGCAAATAAACTTCAAAATCATTTTGAATAGAAACAGCTTTGGCTAGGAAATTGTTGATCCTGCCAGTAACAAGACTTGAACATCTGGATTAAGCATTTGCTCGGTAGTGTTAAAGAAACATGTTGTTAGAGGAAATATTGACCCTTCTGAAAAACAGGAAAATGCACATAATTCGAAACAATTCTTGTGTCTTTAAGCTAGACAATCCGACTCTGGAAGCCGGAAACTAGTTTTGTTTCGTATTCTATTAAATGTCCTTCAGAAAAACAATATAAATTAAAGAAACAAAAGAGAGGTTTGTGGGGACTGTATCGAGATCAAAATAACTTACTATTTTTGTTATTAAACAGTCTTCTGAAAACAACAAAATCTCTTCAAGAAAATCTCTAAAGCCTTTCGTTCAACATCATGACGGCTTCAAGTCTGGTATTTATTTATTTATTCTTTCTTCTATCAATATTTACATCAAGTCTAAAGGTTTACAAATACCTAGAGCAAATGTTTATTCTGAATCTAATCACAAGAAAAGACACACACACACTTCGAGTTTGAAATTCAATGTCTATGAAACGGATAAACCTGACACGGTTTTAAAATATTAAGTATCTGTTATATTTTTAATCGCGTATTTTCAAGTTGTTAGATTATGCAGCTACAGGTTACAGTCATTCGTTTTGTTGGATGGCCCGACAATAAAAATTCTTAATATTTAATTTGGAATTAACGAGGAATTTATTTCGCAACAAGTTATCAGTGTTGGTTTCATATCAAATACACATTTTAAATACTTGACTTCAAATATAAGTTACTGAAAGTTAAGCATCTTCAATTAAAAATAAAGTATAAAGTTCATGCGTGCTGAACAAAGCCAAAGCGGATTTTTACTGTATTACGAATATAAAGAAAACACGAATTAACCTTATCAGTTTATGCACTTATAGTTCAAAGAATTGCGTTTATGAACAGGAGTTTGCTGGGTGGGTCAGGCTCACTGTTCGGCAACTTTCTCATTTTTATAGAGAATTCTGGCAATACTGAAGGGGTGCAAAGCATCCAGCATAACCTGGCAGCCTTCTTCTCCATTTCTTGTGGCATCTTTGGTTTTCTCTTCATTGGCTGTTGGCTTTGAATACGACGCCTCTTTTTCCAGTTCACCATTTTCGTCAGATGCAGTAGTACCTTCGTTGTCTTGTACGTTACAATCTCCACTAGAACCTTCTTGCTCCATGACTTTGGTTGAATGTTGTTCAACGGAGTTTCCTTCTTCACCAAACGACCGTTGTCTCCGTCTTCGTCTAAAGTTTCCATCTTCAAACATGTTCTTGTAAGTGGGATCGAGAGTCCAGTAACAGCCTTTACCAGGGTCAGATGGCTCGCGGGCTACTTTCACAAAACATTTATTTAGTGAAAGATTATGACGGATACTGTTCTGCCATCCGCGCTTGTTTAATCGGTAGTAGGGGAAGTTTTCCATGATGAAATGGTATATTCCACTCAGGGTTATCTTCTGGTTTGATGCTTCTTTTATAGCCATAGAGATCAGAGCAACGTAGGAAAAAGGAGGTTTGGGGAGCGACTCTCGGTCCTGCCCACGATGTAGAATACCTGTTCCGTAGTATTGACTTGTGAACGGTGAACCCCAGTAGTAAGGTTGATAGTGAGGTGGGTGTAAATGGCAGCTCGGCTTATAGAACGTGGCTTGGTTGTGATATTGGGAGTAGTGACAGAAAGGGCGAGACAAATACATTCTCTGGAATAATCTTGTTCTCTGATCAAACGTTCTGTAGGTCCCTTGGCATCCAAATTCTCTCTCAACTTTAAATCAGATCGTTGCAGAAAGCAATTGAACACAAACTGCATCAAAATTACGGTTACGAAACAGATGATATTCCTTTGAGATCAGCAACTTTTAGTCGAGGTATTTCTCTCCTAAAATTGCGGTCGTAATACAGTAGAAAGCTCAAACAGTTCTCGCGTTACAGCCGAAACTGAAGTCGAAATGATAGTTTTGCCTTTCGAAATACTTTGATATAAATGTTTTCAGGATGTTCGGACCACCAGCATTGTTTGTTTTACAATACGTTCTCAGTTATGTCAAGTTGTTTGTTTATAAAATAACTAATAAAGGTCGGGGAAGCCACGCATTGGACTAGCGCAAATGGGTCATGATTAGGAAATGCTTTTATCGCGTTATTGCGTATTTCGATCGGCGCCTTTAACATCTTAGACTGAGTGAAGCATGTATGAAAAGGTGATTATTTCGCAGCCGGGTGCCACGGTAATATTTACACAAAAGTTTCACAGACGTAATTCCTCATCAGCCTGAAAGCATAATCGTTTTATTGTTATTTTTGATTCAAACACAACTTTGTTCCAATAATAACAATAGACATAAGCGAGAGAAAACTACGACAGAATTAACAAACAGAGGCGGAAAAATATAAAAATAAGATACATTATTCTTTTTCATAAGTGTGTTGCTTTTAATACAGAATTATCTGCCCTGTAACTGCATGCTACCGTACCCGCAGCGGAAAAAACGTTTATAAAGATTTACAATTTGCTTTCCTTGGCATGTGGAGGTTAGATATTTTTGGTTCCTTTTTCGGGCAACAATACGCTTAGCGACAACGGAAGAAATGTTTGCAAGCTTAAGTTTTTTTTTAAAAAAACTCTATTAAAACTCTGCAATTTTAGCGAAACACATGAACGAACAGTAGAATCGACATTGGTGCCTCTTTAATTTAAGTGGTAGCGGCTGTGTTTTATCTCTTATTCTATTATTCTCTCATAAAAGAGCTTGTTTCATCCTTACTAGACATTTAAAACAAAACTTTCTATTTCTTTCCGATCTCACTTACCTCTAAGCGTATTATAGAATTGACACGCACTTGTGCTGTGACGTAACATGTTCGTGCACGGCGTTATATTTTTAATTATTTTTCTGCAAGAGCTGTGATATATTATGGTAGTTGATTTGAGTGGCGTGAGGTTGGGTCGGAAATAATACGCGTAATTTTAAAATGGAAAGAGCGCGCACGAGTTCGATTTGAGGTCACAAGTATGATTTCAGACCAAAATTACACTCCAATCAATTTAATTACAAATTATATCTATTCAGAAATCTTTTTTAAGCCAAAGAAACAGACAAATACATATGTCACAGATATCGACTTTTAATCATATTGTGCTACAATTTTCTCATTCCGGAAGAGGTATTTCATCCATTTTTTTTAATCTGTAATTTGCAGCAATAAAAAATTTAAAACTTCCTGATCATATCACACTTTTTGCATCAATTTTTCAAGCACTCTTACTGGCTATTTCAGCTTCTGCTGCTATATATAATTGGTTGATCAAAATAGTGCGATTACAGACTCAAAATAGTGCAATTATAAGCTCAAAATAGTACGATTTATACAGATCTCCATGTCTGGAACGACTAACTATAAACCAATCAAATTGCAGGAATCAACAGTGGTTACAGAATGGATATAATTAATTTCGGAATTCCCGCTTTGATATGTGTAATATTGCTGACGTCTACGTAGTACAGTGCAGTCTTTCAGGGGTTGTATTAGCCAAGCAACTGCATGTGTATCTAGGGAGAGCGAAAAAACATAATGAAAAATGATGAAAAAAATCTACATCTTGCGGGCATCTGCGAATAAATGGGAGAATAACAAACCCTGGCTAAGAACATTTTTTTCTTTATATTTCGAGTGATTTACATCTTAATGACATCTAAAACAAAAAAAGTTTTTTTTTATTCTAAAGATTCCAATTTTAGAGAAACAGTCATGCCGCGATTAAAACTGCAAGTATCAAGAAAAAATAACTTTATTTCAAAAAGTAGTTTTAAATGTATACAGTATAGATTCCAAAAAATACCCGTTTAATTGTCAACAGGGAGTTTATTGGAAGAGATTTTTGTTTGAAATTTTGTGACCCCTCAAAAAAGGATCAAGTGATTCATTAATATGCATGACGTCATAAGTTGAGTTCCGGTGTGAATTGAAAAGTCTTATTTCAAGAGAATAAGCCTGTATTGACAAAGAGAAAGCATTGTACTGCTTTTGGATGCAGCAAAATTACTGTTAGCGGTGCTACAACTCACAGTTTTCCTAAAGACCGAAAAATTAGAAGGATTTAAATAGACTTTGTGAGCTGATTGGGATTAATAAAAACGATTACATTCGCTCCAGGCATTTCACCAAAGATGAATATATATCAAAAGTCCTACAAGAGCTGCCAAAAATAGTTTAAAGAAAACCTTGAACAGACAATTTATTATATTGTTTTCTGTAGATGTGACGAAATCGGTTAGTTGTAACATTACATCGCTTGACTTTCCAAAACATGTCAAAACTCATAACATAAACATGTCGAGACTGAAATTCCCAGCTCTCACAAACAAGGTCAAAGGATTTAAATATAATCGCTTTACTTAACAAACTATGTATTAATTTCAAGTTCTAGAAAAATTAAAGACGCTAAAAACTATAATTTTCTCCAAGGTACAACAATGCGTCTATCGTCGCTGATAAAAACAATTGAATTATATTATGTTGATGGTACAATATGAGCCAGATACGGTGGGTCATGGCTGTATTCGCGTGTTCTGTTTTTCAACTCGAACGTTCTTTTACCTAACTCGTACTTTCTACTTACATTTCGCATGTTTTGTTTTCAATTCGCATATTCTTTTACTCAACTCGCATGTTCTACTTACATTTCGCGTGTTCTGTTTTCAATTCGCACGTTTTACTTACATATCGCGTGTTCTGTTTTCAATTCGCACGTTTTACTTACATATCGCGTGTTCTGTTCTCAATTCGGTTGTTTTTTACTCAACTCCCACGTTTTACTTTCATTTCGCGTGTTTTGTGTTTTAATTCATACAGTGTGCTATTTATTCGCATGTTTTTTTTTAGCCATCGAATTCTAGTTTCTGCTTCAACTCGGGCGTTCTATTATTTGTCTTGCTCGCTTTCTAGTGCACGTGACCCATAACTGCTGACTTTTTTAGACGTGGGCTCAAGTTTCTGCAGTTCGTTGTGCAACATCGGAGGCGGAGAAATTGGTTAGCACTCTCCATACTTCGGAATAACGTGACGTCATACTCTCGATTCCGATGGGACTTCGGATTTCCGAAAAATAATTTTATGCCTAAAATAAGCATGGTCGACAATTTTGCAAAATCAGCGATTGCTTTACAACTAGCAGCTATTATTGCGCCAGAGAAGCGACGGTAAGCGATTGATTTTTCACATTTTTTATTTCTACGAACTCCGTGAGTCAAGATTTTGAGTTAGACAAATATACGTTTAAACGTCATCTTGAAACATGGAACGCGGCCCTATACTTCAATTTTACGTGTGCTTTAAAAACACCTAAACTCTGACAAGCTAAGTGTACTAATTTTAATTCATTCCTAAAAAAAGGGATTTTTTTAGAGTGAAAATGTCAATCACACATGTTTCCCTATCAGTTTATTTTTTCAAACATCAGTCCTTCATTTGTCACATCTCCACCTCCTCTTGCTATTTTTCACCCAGTTAGGAATGTCCACACAGGTTGGATGATAACAGTCGTTACACTGAAACACTGCACATGTACATGGTTATCATTCCGCATTCTGCAAACACAGATGATATCCAATGCTATTCTGCTGTTGTTTGAAGGGTTGTTACCCTTCGTGTTGTTTTAAAAAAAGGCACCTTCTCAAGTGTGTCAGGGCAGTGGACATAATGTTCACGTATCTTTTCTTGGTCATATGATTGTGTCACCGGGTCTATGCCATAGCACAAATCTGTAGCAAATGCTATTGCAAACAAGCCATAGTCACTCGAGTTGATTTGCATGCGTTTGAACTTTCTCGTTTATAAACAATACAGAAACCCCAGTATGCATGAGAATGCGACAAGAATGGCCAATTGGGCTGACTCTCTGAAACAAGTTGTCATTTATTTTGATAGTTCAAGGCAAAAAATGGTATTGAGGCATACCCGGCAATGATGATTGCCAGTGTTAATTATTTGCACATACTAACCGCTGGAGCAGCCAGTGTACCATCAGCAGCTGGGTCACGCAGACCATTCACAAAAGGAAATTTTGTTTTTAGTAGTAACTGGCCTGCATTAACCTCGGAGTCACACAGATAATCCATTTTCTTTAAAATACGGCATCTGGCATCCTCTCATAAAGAATGAAGTTGGAATTTAAGTCATGTGGATCCTGAATGTGAGCACATGATTTTGTCTCAGGAGAGTTGACATCCACCACAACACCTATTGGATTGTGAGAATGATTGTTGAGTTATTGGTTATTTGTTGTTGGTTTGTTTTGGTGGCTGCTTGCTAGGTTGGTTGGTTGGTTGTTGATTCTTGGCATAGTTGGTTGTTGGTGGTTGGGTTTGTTGGTTGTTAATTCCTTGTATTTTGTTGAATTGGTTGATTGGTTCCCTTTTTCTTTGTTTGTTCGACAGTTGTAGCTATCACGGCCACTCTACTGAAGTAAACTTGGCTTTAAGATTCTGTATTTACAGTCACTAGCAAGAAAACTTAGCTTAAGATTCCATGCAGCTAACACAGTCACTCTACTGAAGCAAACTGGCTTCAAGATTCTGTATTTTATACGTCACTCTACCAAGAAAACTCAGCTTAAAGATTCCATGCAGCTAACACAGTCACTCTACTGAAGTAAACTGGCTTTAAGATTCTGTATTTTATACAGTCACTCTACCAAGAAACTCAGCTTTAAGATTAAATGTAGCTACCACAGTCACTCTATTGAAGTAAACTGGCTTTAAGATTTTGTATTTTATACAGTCACTCTAGCAAGAAAACTCAGCTTTAAGATTCCATGCAGCTAACACAGTCTTTTTACTGAAGTAAACTGGCCTCAAGATTCTGTATTCTATACAGTCACACTAGCAAGAAAACTCAGCATCAAGATTCCATGCAGCTACAAATGTCACTCTACTGAAGTAAACTGGCCTTAAGATTCTCTATTTTATGTGTACAAAAAAAACGATTGGATTGCATGGATGGAAAGGGAATTAAACATGCAAAGAATATTTTTTTTAAGTCACGTATTATAATTGCGGGATCAGAATGAAAGTTTGTGATTGTTCTTTCAGCATTTTATACAGTATCACACTTGCACAAAAGCGAAAAACGGCACACAAAAAAGAGAAATAACGGTTTAATCGTCCAACATTTATCATAGGAAGAAATTCTAACTTCTCAGTCTCTTTAATACTGACAAACACGAACTCTCAGGAAGCGTGATATAGTATAAATTTAAAACTAGCTTACTGATGCAGCATGAGTGCTGTCACTGAAGTGGCGTTCATATAAGTAAGGAATTCAGGAAGTGTAGCATTGTTTTGGCGATCTGCTCTGCTTATGCTAAACGGTCGACTTTGTCGGTCACATAACAAAAGCGTATAAAGTTCGATCTGTTCTAACCCGAATCACTCAAAATTACCTTATTGTGCGATCTCTTGGCAGCTGTTCTTTTTTTTTGTGTGTTTTGGAAGAGCCATCTCGAGAATTTATACGTGAAACAGAAGAAAGAAATCCCTTGTTTTAAAAAACTTAACTGTTTCAACTGAAACTCCCGCCCAAAATGTTTTGAAATGCGCATGACAATAGCTGAATGCTGCTGATCAATTCGGAACGGTCAGACAGCTGTCGATTAGCGTTTCAACTAAAAATAGAACTCGAACTTCAAAATGTGTAGTATAACTGAAGCGATTTACAATGTTTAAAAAAAGAACAATATCTGCTTTATTGTCAGACATGAAAATAAAATTACCAAACTCTACTTTCTATACAAATCAGAAGTGAATTGCCCGCAGCATAATATAATGTAATGACATAATGGCGATGTAGTTGATGTATGCTTAGCTCTATCTATTTTTCTAATCTTCCTCTAAATTATCAGAAAACTTGAGGTGAATTGCCTTGAGCTTGGCATTTTTAAAATAAATATCTAGTAATTTATTTTTAACTTATGTGATAGTAAATTTACCTGATAATGGCAAAATTACCTTGAAAAGTTGGTAAATTTACTTGAATTCAAAATGATAATTTTACTCTTATATTTTGAGGTTAATTTTACTTCAGTGATACTTTACTTTTACTCCTAAGCCGTGCACCCCAAATTGAGACTAAAGTTTATGTGAAGCCTACCAATACTCGTTTACTTGTCCACTACCAGAGTCACGTTGACAACCGGTACAAACGGAGCTTATTAACAACTATGCTCGATCGCGCGTACCGTTTGTCCTCTTCATGGCCTTACTTTTTGGAGGAGTGTGAGCGGTTAAAGTCTTTATTCTCACGTCTGGACTACCCTCACCATCTTATCAACTCCGCCATTAATACCTTTATCAACTCGAGAGTTGATCAGCAGCCATTGCAGGCGTCGGGGAGATTGGCGGGAAATGATCTGACCCGATTAGTCATACCCTTCAAGGACCAAGACTCCGCTAATATTGTTAAGACGCATGTTGAAAGACCTCAGCATTAAGATCCAAACCACAATCCAGCCTATATTTGTCAGTCGGAAAATTGGCCAAGACCTTAAAGAATGCGAGACCAAACCGCAGCTGGTTAATCAACAGTGCGTAGTGTTCCAGTTTAAATGTAACCTGTGTGATACAGGGAGCTATGTTGGCTACACGCGCGGACATTTATATGCTCGCGTGGATGGCCATAAAAGCACGTCATCTTTAGTACGCAAGCACTATGACAACGACCACGCGGGTGCTGTTTCAGAGGACCTTCTTAGCTGTTTCAGAGTTCTCAATAAATGCATGAACAAATTCGATTGTCTTATCAACGAGATGTTTTACATCATACAATTAACACCGAGTTTGAACGTGCAAACGGACTCTAGATCTATCCATGCTAAAGTATTTGTGTAGCCACCTCCACTTTGTAAATTGGTTACAATTCCTGAACTCGCATTTGTTAATTTTATTCTCATTTGTACCCTCGATAATGGCGTCATGAGGTCGCCGAAACGTCGGTAGATTATATTGTTTATTTTTACTTGTCTATGTATTACTTCAATACTGGTTGTATTTTTCTGTTTTATTAAAGCATTGAACTTAATTTCCAAAGGACATACTGATAAATTCTAAAACAAGGTATTTGCTACATTTCTTTTACGATTTAATTTCAGCTTTTGGCAAATTTCAGTGAATGATTCGCTACTTGCATCTGAGAAATATCTTCGCGTTAATTTTTAAAAGTTCTATCTTTCTAAAATCTTTCTTCATGTACAACTTTTTGTGATTTCTATTTTATTCTATTTGAACTTAATATGCTATTTTAATTACGTACTTATTTAATTTTTAAATTTGTTCAAACTCGACTCTTGGCCAGCTTTAAGAGGCTGTCTCTGTAATTTCCTCAGGGTCATTTCGGGTCAAAATTTAGATTTCGCTCTTCTTTTGGTCATTG
>JAOBAY020081775.1:0-10767 GCA_025331085.2 Zoanthus sociatus
TCTGTAGTGTTAAGCGGATGAGAGTCTTTGACTCCCCCTGGACGGGACACTAATCCATCGCAAGTTAGCTCCCAGCAAAGGCTGGTACTAATTTACCTACCCCGGAAGGATGGAAAGCTGAGTTGGCTTAGGCGGAAAAGAAGGTCACACAAATATACGAATCTCGGCAAACTACCGGGATCGAACCTGGGTCCTTGTGGTTGAAAAGCAGAGATCTTACCAACTGCGCCAACCACGTCCGCCCGAAAAGTCTATTTTCACTTTTAGCTTTTAAGTCAGTGTAACTTCTTATTGATATAGTTATAGAACAATTAACACCGTCCAAAAATATAGCAAGACACTGACTGACGTGAAATAAAAACGTTTGAGCAAGAAAATGGAATATACAGATATATCTACATAATTATAGAAAAAGGTTTGTGTACTTTAAGTAATTGTAGCTTATTAACAAAAGCTCGCTGGAAGCCTGCAGCGATTAACGTGGCAAAAATAAGTAGTCTTTATCCTGTTGATTAACAGTAACTATTATATGCTATTTATTTTCAGCAGCATTCTAGTAATGTCTGTTCAGATATCTATTTAACGCTACTTGGAGACCCTTTTCAGATGTTAAAGGTGAGCTCATTAAAAACTTCTTAGATAAACCGCAGAAATTCGAATATGCATAAAAGGTAGTAAAGTAACCCTTTTAACAAAATAGAAATGCAACTGAGATCATTTTCGGGAACAGCTATTCATTTACTCGGCTTTGCAATATCTGATAGAGAATTAACAGTTTTACATTATCTGGCACAGATACCATGCAGCCCATTAATACGAAAAGATATCGCTGGGAATCTGCAATTAGTAATTAACGCGGTAAAAATATTAAGTTTTCAGAGAATTAGGGGACGGCACTAAGAGCACTTTCATATAAACGCGGCATTATCAGAATTGATAATATATGATTTATCATTATGTTTACTTATTATTTAACGTTTTCATATCAAGCAAAAATTTAAGCACTTTATAACCGTAACTAGTATCATCAACCACCAAACATTACAAGCATACCAGCATATAGTGTTTGCAAATACTACATTTTTCTACCAATGTTCGTTCTTCCTTAATTTTTCCGAAAATTAACTTCAGTTTTTCAAAATGATCATGATGAGAAAACAACTGTGCAAACTTCGGTACATATACTAACCCTGACAAATTGTAATGCTGCTTGCAAAGCTGTGTTTTCAAGCCGTATACCATCTGCAGTCAAATGGGGATCAGCAAAAAACTTCTCTGCGATCTTGGGCTACAGAACAACAGAACGCAGTATTTATGGCTAACGGTGAGATAACTCAAAATTGAAGTGTAATAAATGGCGAGGATCTAAATCGTTTTCTAGCTTTTCCTGAATAATTTATGACGATAAATATAATCGAAGTTAACATTACTTACCAAAGTAACTTCATCAATCTTCTGTGGGAACCTAAGCCTGTTTGTTAGCTATGTCATGCCGAATAGGCCTGAAATAGGCTGAAACTGCTACCCAATGCTTCCAATATTCATTATTTATTTATTTTATTTATTTACGAACATTTCGGGACCTAGTGAGGTTCCATGGAGAAAAGATAATAGGACTCGAGGTCCCTTACACAGATGTTACTCCAAGAAGATCTTACTTATTAATCTTCTGTGGGAACTGTTTGAAACTGTTTGTTACTATGCCACACTAAAAACAACCAAAAATACCGAAACAGCTCTTAGTATAGCAGAAAACATTAATTTTAGGCTCTTTATTATCTACGGTACATTTATGCGGTAATGCCTGTTAGTAATGTGACTGGCCGTAGAGCTCAATTCAGTGACTTCAAGTAAGCTTCATGTAACAGCACGAATGTGCTATCTATACTTGATGCATGTTTTTCATTATAGCAACATCCCACAAGCGCCATGCTTACTGATGTTCGCTTTTATTTACCGGGTACTGCCCTTTACCAACGTGGACAGTTAGTGTCCATATTGGTGGCTTCAAGTTAGCTAGCTAGCACGCATGTGCTATCTATAATCGATTTCAATCGTCACATCATGCTATCACTGCTAAGTTGTAAATTTTTATTCAATCCCAATTTATGCTATACAAATATTGCAATAAATTGTGAAAGGTATAATTATTCCTTTAATTTAAAGAGAACAAAACTGTTTGTAGGAACAAAAAGCTCTACCAAACATTTTCAAATCTTACACAAGCCAGCAAATGAAGTCTCATTTTACTAATTCCAGGGTCGGGTGATCTTACAATACATTTAAAGTTACACTCTTAAAAAAAAGAATTAAAATTTTGATTGTACCAGATTAAAAAGGATTAAATTTTTGATCGTCCCAAAAAAAAAAATACAATTACAGTATGATATACTTACGTCGTCTTCATCAAACACGGACAGCCTGAAGAAAGATCCTAAAGATGACAACCTCTCCAATTCACGTCCCTGAGCATCGGACAAAGGTTCTGGTAACCATGAGGGTAAAGACACCAACTGTGTATTAAGGAATTAGAGAAAGGGTCAAGTAGCAGAAGAGTATATATACTATCTGTCTATTTGGTAATCAGGGTGGTTAAGCAGCCAGGAAGCTGGAGATACCATCTGAGTGTCTATTGAGTCGATGGCAAGACGAGTGAGGATACTCTGTAGGATATCCAGTAACCAGAGAAGTAAAGTTACCATCTGTGTATTGAATAATTAGAGAGACAGTCAGAAAGCCAGGAATGGAATGTATAGCATCTGTGTATTGAGTAATCAGAGAGCGTCAGGCAGCCAGAAGAGAAAGGATACCATCTATGTATTGAGTAATCAGAGATGCCTAGGAAGCCAGGAATAAAAAGTATACCATCAGTGTATTGAGTAATCAGAGAGGATTAAGAAGCCAGGAAGAGAGAAGATAATATCTGTGTATTGCGTAATCAGAAACTGACGGGCAGCCAGGAATAGAAGTATACCATCTGTGTATTGAGAAATCAGAGAAGGCCAGGAAGCCAGAAAAGGAAATAATACTATCTACGTATTGCATAATCAGAGACGGTCCGGCAGCCAAAAGTGTGAAGATACATACGGGTAATAACTATTAAGAGAAGATCAGACAGCTAAAAAAATGAGTATATCATCTGTATATTGAGTGATCAGAGATATCTTGAAAAGTAAGGATAACATCCGTGTATTGAGTAATCAGAGAAGGTCAAGTAGCCAGAAGGCTAAGGATACCAAGTGTATACTGAGTAATCGGACGATCGTAGATCACCGATAAGGCAGCCAAATCAGAAAATAAGTATTGGAAAATTATAGAAAATTTAATACTAACAAACGTAGATAAAATCAGGTAGCAAATAAAACATGGCTTAAATCTTCAATGTTTGCAATAAAATGTAATGTAACTCCAAACTTAAAGATCAAAAAAATCTAATATTTACTAGTTATTAACGAATGTGCACGAGGCAACTTCATCAGTTCTTATTGCAGTACGTAATATTAGTGTACTGGAAGACCCTAATAACTGTTCTCGAAAAGAAATTATCTTATAAAAAAATAGTTTATAACAGTAGATTAAACATTACCAAATTACAGATAGGACGAATAGAAACACCACCACATCTCACGTCACACAATTCTGCTAGAACCTGTTTGAGTAAAAACATAAATTATTTTTAATTTAATTTCAATATATAGGAATGAAATTACAGCAATAGCCATACTGCAGCAATCTTTGCAAATAGCTTATAGTGCGTATATATAAATATAACCTTGATTAATCTTATGTCTCAAAATATTTATAATGGAATTTTAAGTTACTTCGCCAAAAACGTTTTTGTTTTAGACAAATCTTCATCATTTACCGTACAATGAGATTTTTACCACAATAGGAAGATGAATGGCAATAATCATCAACATCATCATCATCATAACCAACATCATCAATCAGCATCATCACCATCAGTGATCATCAATCATCATCATCATCAATCATCACCATCATCATCAGTCATCGTCATGATACTTATATGTCAGATTTATTCCGCACATTTAACGCACTATACAAGAAACTACAAAGATGACAGGTGAAAGGCTTAGATCAACTGCTACAGCGACTCATATCTTAATGTGTTAAGAATGTTCTCAACAGTGCAGACAGACCACACACCATCGGGATATCCAACTCGTTATGATAATTATGATAGTCCACTACAGTGTTTCACATACATGTAGATATTAATTAAGAATGTTCTCAGTAGGTCAGACAGACCACACAACATCAGGATCACTAAACTACACTTTACAACAAGATAGTCCACTACAGCGATTCACATACATGTCGATATTAAGAATGTTCTCAGTACGACAGACAGACCAATGAATACTTCTCCCTTGTTTCCTGAATCCGCATTGTTGGGGTTCTTAATTCAACCCAATGCAACAAACTATTCTAACTCTAGATACCCCATCTAATTTCCACTTTACATAATACATACAAACGATTCACGGTTTACCTGTAAGGGCAGTTTGTGGCTGCCATTTGCCAAAGACGCTGTCTTCACATATTCTGATAACCCTAAGAGCACTGGAGTAAAGATCTGCATTATACGAAATAACAATAAAAAAAATCAAAAGTAAATTAACAACTAAAATTTCATAAATTATTTATCTTTAGAATACAAAGTTTTTAAAAATGGGGTAAACACTTTCACATTTATATCTCTCTAGTTAATGGGTTCAATTCGTATGTGGTATTTTTCAGCTACAGTTTAGAAAAAATTAACAAATTAAGAAAACAACAGGTGTTGACTAGTGGGAGGTAAAACACATAATATAAAATTAATGCTAGATATCAGCTCTAAATATTGATAGATATGGAAGTAGTAATCATGGTAATACACTACAACCTATTGTTGACTTTAAAGAAGTCAACAGTTTATATGCATTCTGACTGGATAATAAGTTTTGGGACTGCACAATTAAGACAAAACTGCATAATAATGAACAACAATGAAAAATCTAGACTTAACAAAAAAAATTTATAAAAATTAAGGTAGGTATCTAAGATACCAAGTTTTTTACCAAATTTACCACAATTTTGTCTTCTGTACTTTGACAAAATGTAAAGTATACATATGATGGTTGCAATGGCACCAGTTCTCTGAATGGCCAATAAGGAACTTTAAAATTTGTTTTGGCTATGGTTTCCAGTCCCTACTCTTGGGAGTTCGTGTGTTTCAACGTCTTTTACCTGTAGTATCGCTCAGGTGATCTTCTAAATCTTCTAAACAAGTTTCGGCTCGTTTGAAGAGCCCTCGTCAGTTATAGAATCATGTCCCAGTTGATAAGGTCTTATCAAGAGGTTCTTAAAAATTTGTTTTGCCATTTAGCTAGTAATGAAACAAGGTTTTATTAAGAGCTAAATAAAACAGAAAAAGGTTTCCTGGCCACTGATGCAACTTCTGGTTACTTGAATGAAACGCAGATATTACAGAGAGGACATGAAAATAGATTTGGAAAAGTAGCACTGCTAATAATTATAGTACTTTAGCAACTCTTTGAAAAACAATTATATAAATTATTTGCACCTTTTTCAAATTTGCCTCATTCTTAGCAGCAGTCATGACAAGATCAGTAAGATAACCTCGCGGCATATTATTCCACTCATGGACCACCAATTGAAAAAGAGAAGAACTTTGTAATTTCACTTGATTACAACTACTGTTGGGCAAAAATATGAAGAAAATAATGCAATCAATAAGCACATTTGTTATAATGTATCAAAAAAAGTCTCAGCTCGGATTTCTTTAGTTAGTACAACATATAGTATAATTTTTTTATATGCCAACCCCAAACATTTGAAAAGCAGGAGACATTTTTTATGAGGAGCTGGAACTACAACTCGTGAGTTACAATTTTCCCGCAATTCTATGTGGCGGGATATTCTCTAGTATTTGCATCGTTTATTGGCCAAGTTGTTCCAATAGGAAGATTGATTATATCATTGTGCAAGTTGAAAGGTGGATTGTTAGTGCATTTGATCTAAACTAGCGGGAGTTAAACTCGTCTTTGTGACAAAAATTGACAAAAAGACAAGGAGTAAGTTTGTTTTATTATTTACCAAGTATTCAATATTAGTGGACTTAAAAAGCAGGAGATTTAAGTACCAAAGCAGGAGAGCAGGAGAGCGGGAGACAAGGCAAAAATAGTGGGAGACTTGGCATCTATGATATAATGGATACAAAACAGAGCAATATATTAAAATTAATACTGCGTTCTATAGCACATACAGAGACATAGTTGGCACAGCTGGGGGTCATTCAAATTTTATGTATGCACTAAGCAGTCGAAAATTAGACCCACCTTCCCCCTAAAATGCAAACATACAATTTAGTTACCCTCCTCCTTTTGTGTGTATGTACTAATGTAAATGACCCCCCTCCCTTCCCCCAGTAAGATCTCTCTCTTCCTTTCAACCACAAAATCCGGAAATCAATCCAAAGCTTTGTCAAGATTTGAATCTTTGAGTGACTTTCTTTTCTCCCAAAGCTCATCCAACTTTCCATCTTTACAAGGTTTGTTAATACAGAAACAACATCTGCTGGGAGACAACCTGCAATGGATTAACGTTCCATCCAGGGGCAGTCAAAAACTCTAAACTGCTAGAGAGACCTGACATAAATGCAGGTTCCACTTCCATCGTACAATATGTAGCTTCAGTTAAGTAGTGAGAAGCTCCTGGACTGAAAACGCCAAAAGTTAATAACCTACAATAATTGTAGATACAATATAGCTGCCAACCTGGTAAGGCATATGTATTTCTAAGCCATAAATATATAACTGGAACAAAAATGTTTGTTTTGACATAACTCGCCAGATTAGAATTATCTACAGAAGGCAAAACTTTTAACAATATTAATTAAACAAATGTTCTTGAGCATTAACTCATCTTCAGTTTAAAACTGAAGTCCTGAACATATTATTTTACTCAGACGTAGAATAAAAATTACAATACTCTACCTGTCGTGAAAGAGCGTATTGTCCATAACTAACATAGAATAGTCAACACATTGTTTTTGTGCCGTAGAAAGAAGCTGAACCCAACTGCTATTCTGAGAGCGCTGCAAGTTAATAAATGAATACATAAACCATCTTCAATAAGCACAATAAAAAGCTGTAACTTATCTTTCGAATATTGCATTTATCGTTTTAAAACAGTGCAGCCACAGGCAAGCCAGTGTCATTCGCAGCTTGTCGCAAGTTGGAATAAATGCAGAGGGCTGTGTTAGTAAGGGAATCCAATGTAGAAACAGCAGAAATTTTTTTTTTGGAGGGGGGGAGGGGGGCACACTTAAAAAAAATTGTACCACATTACGTTCTTTTAAACTTAAAAAAAAGATAAAAAAAGAAAAAATAAATAAAATGTTGCGTATTCCAAGTCTGCATATATAGCATTTTACAGTCGCCATGGAAGTGTTAAAATATTTCTTCAGGATATTCATATACAGGATGTTTCAAAAGTTTATGAACACTTTTCAAAGTTTTAAAAATGAAATGTTATTGCTCCGATTTCAGAGTTCTAACTTTTTCAACAGTGATGAAAATTTAGCTATCTACTACAAAAGAATTCAAAAGCTAGCCCTCCTTTTTAATAACATTTTTTTTACTCATTGTGGAATTGAACAGGACAACTCTCTGAGCATGGAAAGTGGTACGTTTAACCAGGCATTTTTTAATATTAATAATAGCGACTTAAACTTTGCAGTTATTGTCGACGGCTCCGGATCTCGATAAGCTTCTTTATCAATGGAACTCCATAACTGTTCGATAGGGGTGAGGTCAGGTGAGTTAATGGGCCATTATAAATTCCAGAGGTTCTTTTCACACCAGTCTTGGGTTGCCTTAGGGGTGTGAGCTGGTGCCCCGTCTTGGACAAACACCATTTGACCCTTCTCTGTAAAACGGTTCAGATCAGTATTTGATCTTCTTGAGAGAAGAGGCTTGACATCTTTTTCTAGTATTTTCTTTCTGCAGTGGTCTGCAGTCGCCCCTGAGAGAGAAAATGCAGTGACTTCAAGCCGAGACCGGTCATACCACCCCAGATAATTCACTTGGCACTGTCTATGACTTGATACACTGGGGGAACTTTGCTCTCAAGCTATCCCCAAATGACGTCATTTTTCGGGTCGGGAAAATTAAATAGATACTTCAGGCACTCATCACTAAAAAAAAAATTTCTCATTCATCAGCTGTGAGATGTTTATATTTTCGAGCGAAATCCAAATGAGCTCTCTGTTGTTTGCCGCTCAATAGTGCTTCTTTTTAAGCTTTTTAAAATGGTCTTCATCCTTTCTGGGTCACGTATCTCTAATTGCTGATGAAGACCCTAAAAGTCCGTTACTATTGAGCTTTTTTGCTGACTTTTCTCACTTAATTTACCCTCTTTAATACTTCTTCCTCTTAAACTTTTAGCAGCTTTGCCATCAAGCACATGTGGTCTGCCATGTCTTTGCTGGTCAAAGAAGTTTCCTTAAACACGAGCCTACTTGTAAATCCAGCCTGAGCTTTCATTTAAGATTATAATTACAATTTCTCTCATGGACACTCCTTTGCAACTCAAAATTGCTGCCTCAGTTCCCAATTGTATGGAATCCACGAGAGTTTCCGATAACCTGGAAGTCATCTTTACCTAAAGTACAGTATGTTTGTATCTAAAGTAGTACATGAAAAACTTACACACATTTGCACAAAAACTGCGAGAAAAAGGAAATATACACAACACTGTTTTTAACCATTAGGGGGAATTTTTTTCTGCAGATTTTTTGGGCTACATATTAAATTAAAAAAATACATTATGGATTACTAAGAAAACCTAAGTGAACAGCTTTTTGAAAGTGTGCTCTGTTCAGTTAGAAAAATATGTGAGTTTTTTAGTTAACAAAACTGAAAGTGTTAAGAGAAAAATAAATTTTATATATCAATTCGGGCATAAACTTGTAAAATAAAAGTCAAAACGAGAAGCCATTCCATTTTTTGATGTTGTTTAATAGTATTTCTGCTGTCATCCGACAGCTATCTTCAGATAATGTGAAGTAATACAACGCATGTAAATAAAATCTAGTTTCACAGCGTCAAGGGAATAGATCATGACCTTGCTCATTTAGTGTTGGTTTTTGTTCTTTAATAAACAATTGATGCTTTAGATAGCTTTCTTTTCCTATTACTTATTTCTTATTACTTCACATTATCTGAAGATGGCTGTCGGATGACAGCCGAAATATTATTAAACAACATCAAAAAATGGAATGGCTTCTCGTTTTGACTTTTATCTTACAAGTATAAACCTGTTTTTAAGCCCAGAAAATAAAAGCAATCCAGATCTGTTAAACGTACAAAATAATGGTGTAATTTGTGAGCATCTATCGAATTTTTAAAACTGGATGTCGAAGTGCTTGCTACAATACTAACTGAAACGAGGAACTACGACCAGAAAATTAATTCAAAATAATATAAAGGATGAACAGAGAACAATAACTCTGACTAAAAGTTCAATTTCAGTTATTGAAATGAAGGAAACGTTAAGCATGGATTTTTTGCAGCCGTGCTCGTCATTATGTAACGGAAGAATTAATTATTTAGAAAAACTTCGAGTTTCACTAGAGCACAGAGAGCTTCCCACGGTTATGTGCTGCCTTCTTAAACTGATATACGGACACAGCATTATCTTTAACCAATCTTTTTCATAGTCTTTAATTGCTTTAAACCCGGGACAGAGCAATCATTCTTTGAAAAAACATACACTCCCATAATTTTATCCATTGTTCTCTGCACGGACTGAATCAATTGACGCCTTAGTTTCCTTGTTTCTCTGTCCGTTGCTCTGCATTGACGACTCTTACAAATATGAATGAATCAATATTCTCTTTTCTTTTATTTTTTCCGTTTCTGCAACCGCCTAAAACAAATTTCGCTATCATCCTTTAAAAGAAAATGGAACACATACAGTCAAAGAAACAGGACACAATTTCCATTTCCTATACTCTGTTTCTGACGTCATGGACAAGAAAACAATAGGATAGTTACCAGCTTCCCATTGCTCGGTCAAAGTGAATCCGGAAGTGATTTTTCCAAACTTTAAACGCAAATTACACCATGAAGTAAAATCGAAATCAAATTTTTCTTTTGTCATCACAATTAGAAGGGTAAGTATTTTTGATACCAACAAAAAACCCGCATTGGAACCAAAATAGACTTCAAAATAGATTGACCGGGCTAACACTAAATTAAGTTTAGCAAACGTAGTTGGAAGCTATGAGCATCTTCTCTAAATATCATCCATCTGTTCATTTTTTCAGATTGAGCAGTTTAGTTGATTGCTGAATTGATTTTTTTTAATTAAATTCGAAGTTTTCGTAAAATTCTAAAAAAACATTTTGTTTCTCACGAGTCATGGGGGATTCGGTATCGAAAAAGAAAAGAGGAAGGCCGTTTAATAACGTTATGTTGCGAGGCTCGAGGACAAAAGTTTGGCTCACGAAAAGAGTGCATCCGATTCTGACCATGCAGCTTATTTGTAATTATTTACTTTCACTTGAGATGGCTCGTCAGCAAAGGTATTACAGTGGAACCTCGATTTAACGAAGTCGCTGGGAACCGACCAAATTTGTTCGTTAAATCGAGGGTTCGTTAAATCGAAAACCTCGATATAACGAATTTGAAGGGAAATGACCAAAAAGTTCGCTATATCGAGGTCATAGTTAATGAT
>JAOBAY020081785.1:0-18778 GCA_025331085.2 Zoanthus sociatus
TTTTTTAAAGTCAAAAATTTTAATTTTCTTAAAAAATAAAAACTTCAGAATTAGTCAAAACCATAGACATTTCTAGCTTATATACTTACAAAGACAAAGAAAATGAATGGTCATTTAATAAGGTTTCATCAACAGGTTCAAAAATTAGGACAATTTTACTTTATATGAAATCGTTTTTAGCAGGACAAGGGTTAATTTGTTAGTGAACGGATGTGTTTTTCGAGTTACAGCTTTTGATAACGGATATGTTATTGGGTTATAACTTTGAGCATGATAAACAGTAAGCCTTTGGTTGGCTGTTTACTCTAGCTTCTACACCGTACTGATGAGTCCCAAAAAAGAACGAAACAGCTGTCTACGGTTGAAGTTGCTGGCTTAATCCGAACTCGTACTCATATTGGTTCACTGACAAATTAATTTTGACGTAGTTTTTAGCCATTCATTTTATAATACTCGTCTTTTAACATCTTACTTTGTTTTAGAATTAATCAGTAATCTTTTGGGAATTAAGTTCAATACATTTTTGACGGGTAGGAAAAACTAGCCAGTTTTGGTCAAAATGTTTCCATACGTCGGCAAGAAAAGTTTCTCGATGAAGTAAACATCGCCATTTTGACAATAATAGTCAAGAATATGCATATTTTTGCTATCTGTGTTCACTACAAAACAAATCAATTTCAGTGATTGCAAATCTGGAATTGAGGAGGATAGAAGATTGAAGCAGGAAGTGAACATTTCAAATGGAGAGAGAAAAGAAAGGTAAACTCGCAGCAAAGAAGAAGAAAAAACTGACAGATGTGGAGGAAAAGTATAGACCGAGGTAGAAGTACAGGACTTAAACTCTGATCGAGGAACTAAAGTAAAAGATGATAACAAAGGGTTGCCCCATTTAAGGTAATCCGGAAACCGGGATCCGAGAATTTTTGCCCGTGGAATCCGGGATCCAGCCCTTGGAATCCGTGATCCAGCCACTTTTGGACCATGGAATCCGTCCGGAATCCATGGACATAGAATCCGGAATCCAGGACTTTAGAATCCGGGATCCAGCGCTTGGAATCCGGGATCCAGCCCTTGGAATCCAGGATCCAGCCCTTGGAATCCGGGATCCAGCCACTTTTGGACCATGGAATCCGGAATTCATGGACATGGAATCCGGAATCCACGGACATGGAATAAGAAATCCAGCCACTTTTGGATCTTCGAATCCGGAATCCACAATGTGGAATCCAGGATCCGAGGCTCTCTTGGATTGCCTTACATGGGCCGAAAAGGGCGCAATTTATAATTAAAAGATGAGCGGAGAATCACTCAATTCAGAAAGAAAAGACTGTTTAATGTCGATCAGACGAAGCTATACAAGACCCGAATTCTAAGAAATCCTTCAAAACAGTTAAAGTTTTTCACCTGCATGCATGTACTTAGGCGACGTTTCCACGGATTCGGACGAATTTTTGTCCGCACAAAAATTTGAACTGTACATGGTGTTCCCACGGAACCAGACGAATTTTTCGCTCTGTTTCCACGGTACTTACCAAACAGGACGACTTTTCTATTTCAGTCTGTGCTGTCGCACTGTGCCCTCTCTTGCCAAACGCCAAAACAGCGCCGCCTATTTGCTTGAAACTCTCCGTATTGGAGTGTTACTTGAGTAATTATATTGCTCATAAGCTGTTACATTGGCCAAGAGGCCAAGTAAGAGAAGATTCGTTACTTTTTAGAAGCGTTTTCACCCTATTTGTTGATCTTCAAAAAATGCGGAGCAGCCAGGCAGCTATGTAACCAAGCCAGAAATATCTCAAGAGCACGAAAATTGTCGGTTGAAAAATTCGTGCTGGATGAAAATTCGTCCTTGATTTAACAGGACGAGTTTTCGCGCAGTTAGGGGTTTCTTTTTTCTACCCTTTAGCCCGGATCCGTGAGAACAGAACGCGTGCGGACGAAAAATCGTCCTGATTCGTTGAAACATAGCCTTACTGGTAATTTACTCTGCCGCTATGATGAACGCTTATTCGAGGCTTGGCGCTTGATCAAGTAATGACTGCCTACAGGCTTTTTTATAAGAACCAGTAGATTTAACTGAGACTCGATTGTTCTTAATTTATGGCTGCTTCAGCCTCTTCTAATTTGTTCTTAATTGCCGTGCCGGCTTGTTGGCAGCTTGCACGGTCTTAGAATGCGGCGATATCGGCCGATGTTACATTTGTGCCTGTGAGCCGCAGCCCAAAAGTAACGTGGGCTCTGTCCATGCTGGGCGACCAGCGATTACTTAAGCAAGCCGCACACTGGGCGAAAACAGCGCGGCGGAAGAATTCGCCGGGTGTGCGGAGTGAATTTTCAAGCGCACTTGCAGCTACGGTAACAGCGCTCAATATTAATCATGTTTGATATTTTTTGCGCCGTGCACTTTTCGCATGAAGTTTTCGCCTAGTGTGCGGACACTGAACGACCTTAGCGCTGGCGCCAATAACCTTTTGTCGTGACAACGCATGCGTAACTCGAGCCAAAACAAGTGAGCCTGCGTTGCTGGCTAATTTTTTTTTACCGATAACAGCGCCCGGTGTGCGGGGAACAACCACATGAGCTGAATACGCTTAAATTCTTCGCGGCGAAAGTAGCGCCGCGCTGTTTTCGCCTAGTGTGCGGCTTGCTTAAAACAATTATCGATAAATTACCAAGGCTGTAAATTTTTTTATACAAAGGCTGTATAGAAACCAAACGTTTTCGACTTAAAAGTCATCATCATCCCCACAGCTTCATCATCATCTGATGATTATGATTGGCTACGAACACACAGCTAAATTCTGCTGGCGCCCTTTTCGTTACGTCATACACATACAAACAATAGATTTATCACTGTCGATGTAACAACTTACTTGCAGAAAATGGTTTTCAAAAACGAGCGGCCTTTTCCAATTAAAACGAATTGAAAATTATCGGCTTTGTTTTGAAAAGGTTCCTCATTATCAAAAGAGGTTTTCTGGGAAGTCCAGTGGAAATTTAATATTCGAGCTATACAATAGAGCCGTCAAGTCTGCCAAAAAGTTTTTATCGAGTGGCTTTTAATAAAGAAAGAAAAGAAAGAAACCGAATCTCAAACAAGAAAAGCGCTTGCCATTGATTTAAACTGTTTTATGCCGTATAGGCTACCCAATCTTAGTTCATTTATTGAAGTTATTGAATTGCCTTTACAACATAGTGATTTATATGGACTATGAGGTAAATAACGCTTTCGAGATTATTATACTTCTAGTTTGAGCGAAAATCAAAAATAAAGCTTGTTTACCTCAATTATTGTCTCTTTTTGCCTCTCTTGTAAGTTAAGGGCCATAAGAACTCATTTAGGGATGATTAGAAAATCGGTGGATCTCCAAGTAAAAAAAAAATTGAAAGGCTAGTAGTCCAGATGACGATAAGAAAGTTCGATAAATTCTCTCCTAATTTCCAGATGGCCACAAAAACTCACTCCTGTTCACAAATTATTTTAAAAAATACTCTAACCGGAAACTTTCATCTGGGCTCCAACAATATAAATTCGGAGAACAGCAGAATTCGGTTTTTTGTCCAAGTAGAGCGAGTTGGATTTATAGACTTCATTCACGCCAAGTCGTGGATAACAACTGTTTCCTTTCGGGGCTTTGTAACCGTCCTGTTATGACAAAAATAAAACATACTTGGGGAGGCACAGTGCAACGCAGAACGTTTATACTTACACAAGTTAAAACTTTAAATACTTAAAACATAAGTTTCAAGTTTTCATGATTCACTTCAAGAACTTAAATAAAAAATGGCAAACGTAAACAATGGCGAAAAATCTGTCAATAACCTGGAACAAAGCGTACAGTACATGTCCTCGCCCCCTCGCCTCGCCCCCTTGGCGAATACACGGACATGGAATTCGGAATCCAGCAACTGGAATCCGGAATCCAGCAACTTTTGGACCGTCGAATCCGGAATCCACGGACATGGAATCCGGAATCCACAGTGTGGAATCCTGGATCCAAGGCTATCTTGGATTACCTTACATGGGCCGACAACAACCTCGGGTTGATCAAGGGGATAATGATTATAACAACTAGTGAAAGCGCAGCGCTTGTGGGATGTAGCTAAAATGATAAACATCAAGTATAGTTAACACTTACTTTCTAGTAGCTAACTTGGAGCTACGAAAATAGGCACTGAGATCACACATGCGCATGAGTCGTAAAAATGATGAGCCCAACTTAGTTGATAGTTTCATGTCGGATGAACTTCACAGTTATAGATCCCGATGGAGGGTTTTTGAATTTTTCTCGTTCAGGTTTTACAAAGGTCCTTGCTTTTAAAAGGAATACCGCGTCGGTGTTTCTACAGAACGAGTTTTACAAATGAATAAGTACTACTTTTACACCGTAAAAAACAACTAATTGAATTTTTTAACTGACTCCATTCCGAAACGTTAGTTAAAAATTCAATTTTTTTTACGGTGTTAAACTTAACCAATTGTAAAACTTTCCTCGCTTTTATTTGGTACTGTCCAGGTTAAGAGACAACGACTTGCAAACTAATCGGTATATAAATGTACAAATCAAGTGTGGTTATTTTGGTCTCTAGGCATTCTTGGCAAATGTATTTTTTCAGCCCGTTTATCTATTTACGCTATTGTTGAAAACTATTTTGCAAATGATTGCCTTGGTCTCTAAAAACATTTTCTTCTTTTAAGACTAATAATCTTTTTCTATCTGCAGTAAATTGCGTTTATCTAAAAGTTCTTCGCAGCTTTGGCTAAAAAGATCTCTTTTAAAAAATTAAATTTTCTTATACTTGAGAAATCTTTAAGTTAGTCATTATTTCTTCTATTCTTGACAGTAGGATAAAAAAAAAAAACCAAGAGAAGATGAAGTACCAGATAATTAAAAGCTTGTAAAAATAGAGCGGTAAAACAAATATACATATAATAGACCATGAGTACTAAAATCTTTGCAACACTAATGAGTAATAGCTGAACCGCCAGGGGTAGTGATTTCTTGGGAGTTTTTTTGTCGAAACATTTTATGTTCATATGTGCTAACATTCAAGCTCAATATTAATTTCGGTCGATATTTTTGGGTATTACTCGCTAATTACGTGACTTTAATGCTGGAAAGAAAGATAAAGATAACGATTTGTCCCAAATAATCTGAGTACACGCGAGAAGCAGCTGCATTAAACCGCCTAAAAAACAACACTCTTTAACTAAGAAAAATTTTTATGAATTTGAAAGAGACATCTCTATTACGGCAAGAGAACAAATTAAGTTGGCAACATTGAATACTGATCGGAAAAGAACCATTGCCAGCACGCAGAATCGTTTGTTAAAGAAAACTAAAATCTATACATCTGGGAGGTTTGAAATCAGGAATTTTTTAATATTTATTTTCATACATCGTCTTTAACGTTTTCCGTATAAAGCTAAAGGGCGTTAGAGACTTTAGTTTACATCCAAAAATCTGTCTAAACTTAATTGGCCATTGTATTACGTCACTAATTAGAAATTAACTTCCCACTTAAATCTGAAAATTAAAACCAATTATAAACAATTATTTCAGAGACGTACAAACAGAACCCCCAAAATGATCTGTAATCATATGACTCCTGACGAAGGTAAATACCGAAACGAGTTGGCTCAATATATAAAGAGTTATTAAAAAAAAGAGAAGCCCATTCTTTTGTTGTTCAAAAAATATATATTTATATGGAGTCTACTTTTCATTTAATTCAAATTAAATTAACTGAAAAACAATGATTTTCTGAGGTGTACGATTAAAAAAAAAATTCTGAGCACTTTATCAATCTTGCTTATGTGCTTAGATTAATTTTGGTCATTTCTCATATTTTCTTTTTTCAAAAAAGTTCTCATAAAAAGAGCTTTGCACCGAATTGATCCATTTTACGAGTTTATAGGTACACCTTTTGGAGAATGCCGGCAAGAAAACAAATTAATGACAGAAAATTCCCTTTTCCTGGATCGAGACCTGAGCTTCCGTTTATAGAGGTCGGGGCTCGATTGTCTTCTTGTCCTTTCCTTCTGTTCGAAAGGTTTAAGTAGCAGCAACTTAACAACTAATTTAAAGACATGACACTTTTAAGTTTGAACACAGACATGTTTCGGCATTTACAAATGCCATCTTCAGTGTGGAGATAGTTACAATACAATACGTAGTGGCAGTATTTAAGTACAATGGTGACAAATCTTTTATCAAAATACTCCTAAAACAGTAAAGATTATACTAAGAGAGAAATAAATTCATGACTAAAAGGAATTACAGCCGAGAGAGTTTAAGATTTACAATTCATAACTTGTTTGTTAAGAGATGGTTTTTCTAGTTGAATGTATACAGCGACCTTGATCCTTAAATTCATATTCAGTAGAGGCTTGATCTAGGATTTTAAAAATACTAGGAATTAACGGCAATTAAGTGACTTAGAAAGAAAGTGTAAATGTGCGAGGCCATCAGTAGTGAGGTGTTCATTCACGCGTGTGGAGAGGTGACGACTCGTCTGATTACATCGTATCCTGTACGAGAGAATTTTTTTAATTTTTGTTCTTCAGTTCTGTTATTTTTCAATCTTAATTTCTTTTCCATTGATTCTTAAAAAGTGAGAACAATCTTTTTACATAAAGTGGTTTAGTTATTTTCTTCGAGCTGTTTTAGCTGGTGTGTTCTTCAAAAAGAAATCCTTGAAAGGAAATCTTTTTCTTGAAGCCGTTTTTTAGCTATGCTTTTAGTAGTAAAATCGTTCCAGATCTAATTCGCAAAATAAAGAATTGCTTTGCTTTTCAAAGAGCTGTTAAAATTATAAACTAATTACCTCTGTTTTGTTTTAGGCGTTTTCAAGGTCGATGGATGGCTTCGGAGACCTGCAGCTTCCGTTCATCTAGGTTGGGGCCCAGTTATCTTCTCCCACTTTTCCACCCACGCCACCCCTTTTTCTCTTCTTCTCTTCACCTTTCTTTTTTTTTAAGTTAATTTGTTTTCTTAGCTTCTTCATTGATTCATCAAAGTTAGAACATTTCTTTTCAATGAATTTAAAATTATTCTGGAGTTGTTCTTTAGCTGGTGTACACTGTGGCAATTTGTAATAATCGTCGCAATTTGTAATACCTGTCGAAATTTGTAACATAAAAGCTGTCGCAATTTCAAGTTCAAGTTCAAGTTTAGGTTTATTAAAACGAAGTAAATTACAAATATGTTTCAAAATACCAGTAACCTGCAAAAAGTGAAAACTAATCAAAGGCAGGCCACTAAATTACAAATAAATTTAACATTTAATCAAATAAACAATAATAAACTATCTAAATAATAGGTCTTTCTAATTTTATATAATATAATAATGTATAATTATAAGAAAATATAAATGGAAAAATATAAGAAGTCAGATTATTATTAAAATAATTATTAAATGTTATTATTATATATGTTATTATAATAATCAAATATTGTGCAAAGAATATAGTATGGTGAATACAATAGAAATCAAAGTTAATTATTTTAAATAGATAATGATTTCCATACTGATTTGTTTTGCAATAAGAACAGTTTTTAAGATTCAAAGAGTCTGGTATCAATAGGAAACCATTATATTTAGGAAAAATCTAAATATTTCTAAACAAAATAGCTCAGTCATGTTCAGCCAAAACCCATTCAAAAAAATAGTAAATAGCGCGAAAATACATTTTCTGACAGATCCAGTTAGGAAACGAAACGTTAAGGATAAATCACTAGACAATGAGGGTCTGAATGGGGGTACCCATTTTTTCTACGTTAGTCCTGTTTTCAGTAATCCGCTAAAAAATCTCCTCATATTATCAGCTAGGCGTGCAATACGAGTATGTAAAGAGTTCAGTGTGTTACAATACGTGCAGTTAGGTGCAAATTCAACTATTTTCACGGACAATTATATTTACATTATCCCTTATATTTCAGTTCGATGCCACTTGTCCTGTTTACGTCTAGCAACACTATTCAACCCCGAAACTGTTGAAAAGCTTTCAAATTGTGTCGAGCGTTGCGAAAAACACAAGAAAAAGATTGAGGCAACTTTATATGAAGATTTCTAAGTCACAGAAAGGAGCATACACTGCACCGTGTAATGTGTTTCTATACCAAGAAGTGTGTATATAATACTTCATAATTTGTTGAGTAAATTTTTTTGTATCTCACGTTGCAAAACAATACTTGTTAAAGTTTTTTTTTCTATATGCACTTTCTAGGTGTATTAAACATTTTTTTTGTATTTCTGTCAATTACTGAGACGTTGACGTTGGTACGATAGTAGATGGCTGCCCCTAACTATAAACATTTCCACATGGTGCTCACTACTCCTGGAATTCCTGGAATACTCCTGAAGGGCTGGGTTGTTCAAAGGTGGGTTAAATCTACCCCTCGGTTTAGAAACATTACAGAAGCAAATTGCTTCTCTAAGGAAAGATTTCAATTATTTTAAAATACACTTCAGATTTTTTTTGGAAAACTCTTGTAAATCCTACATTTACAAATCAAATCCCTCTCTGCAACGTTGGAAGCAAAAGCATAAGTTTAAAATTTAATCCCGGGTTAGTGCTAATCTGCTTTTGAATAACTGTGTCCTGGATTTTTGAATTTTCTTTCCAAGGACCTGGAAAACTCTTGGAAAAACAGATAGTTTCCCTGTGCTCCTGAAAAACTCCTGGAATTTGTAGAAAATGTCATCAGTTTTTAAAACCTAATACCTACAGGGCTCAGTTGTTCAAAAGCCACAATTATCGCTAAGGTAACTTTTTAACCCATGTTCTTGTTTCCAAACTTACAGGGAACTGCGGATTTGAGCTGTAAAATTGGCATTAACAAGGTTTATATGTTGAAAATAATTCTAAAACAATCGTACACCTTTTCTCAAGAAAAAATTGATCCTCGAATTCTCTGAATTCAGGGTTAATGTTTTATTTTACAAGCTTTTGAACAACGCAGCCCAGAAGCATCTGACTCATGATTGAACTTTTTTTATCATGTAGACTCAAATTCAGTTGTTGTTACTGTGGCAGAAATTACTTGATTTCGTTTTGTTTTTCATCAGTCAGTGAGCACCATGTTTACACCTATTTGTTGTTATTTATTCCTGTTATTGTATGGGTTAGTTGCGGGATGTGTTACTACTACGTTATTTATTATGTTCAATTTGAATTTAACACTCCAAAGAACTATTCCACGACTCATTGTTATTGTTAATGAAATAAATAAGATATTTTACATTATTAATTGCCAGTTCATTGAGCACAAGCTTTATAACAATCTAACATGTTTTTCTGCTAAATTGGAAATCTGCTCATGTTTCCTACCACTAACAACAGAAAACGAACTAAGAAATAAGATAAGAAGGATATAATACAAAGATTATTTTACAAACATATCAAATGAAGCCGAGGACAATGGCTACATATTTATGTTTCTCAACAAATGCACAACTCCCTCGTACGTACAGAACATGATTACAGTGAATGGTATTTGACGTATCAAGTTGGTCTCCAGTCCACCATATAAACCGTTCCATCCTTCTTCTTTTATAACGGTCTTTAGTGTTTGGTAACAAGTTCTGTAGCGCTGCTTACCCAGAATGACACTTTCTTGCTGCCTCAGTCTTGTTCGACAAACCTCGTATGGATAGCACATTGACATTGAAATTATCTTGGCCCCTCCCGCTGCAGCAATACACTCAAACGGAGTAAAGATGTTATTTGATTTGTTCAACTCCCTGAAGAATTTTTTAAATTTTTCATAAAAAGTAAACTGAAGCCCAACTTCTACCATTCCTAGATATGAAGCTGTCAGCCCACTATAGAACACCCTGATTCCACCAGTTCTATATGTCGCTTGAATTACATCCATCACTTTGAGCTCGCAACTGTGCCGTCCAAACTCTAGCTGAAGTCTCGTCTTAAGAAACCAGAGAGGATTCGTTAAAGTAGAGTTTGTAAATTGTGCAGCAGCTCCGGAGACGAAATGAACAATGTCACTGTCTTCAGAAACCAAGTTTCTTTGACCCATAAGTTTCTTAGCATATTGATATGTCGCAAAATAGATGGCTCTCGAAGGAGTCACGGCAACAATAGTTGGGCCAAGTCCCTTAAAAAGCGAACTTAAACCTTCACTTCTAACCATATATCTCGTATACGAGTAAATCCCTTTGAAATAGATTCTTGGTTTCCCACCACTACTTGCTTTTGTCGTTGCCTTGTCTAAGCCAAGCTGTGTCAGCCTTTGCATTCGAAAGGCTGACGATTGAAGTCTGGTTTGGATTACATCAAGTGGACAGGTTGAAACAGCAGCAAAAGAGCCTCCTATCCCACCTGCTAGAATATTCACAAATACGGTCTTCCTTTCCTTGGAAACCTCCGTCAAACTGGTTTGCGTCTTTTTTTGAGGGGGGTTTGGTTTTAAACTGACTTCTTTATTTGAATTGATCTCAATACTTTGGGAACTGTTTATCTCCATATTAAATTCACTTGCTTTTAAAAAATGTTGGTACTATCTTCTGCCAAGATGAACAAAAATTCTCATTAGTAAAATTATCATGTTAATTATATATAGATCTAAACTAAACGGTAATCGTAGAACCCAAACAATACTATCAGTGAGAACCAGCCAAAAACAAAGCAAAAAGTCACTTGGTTTCCCATAATCAACAGAATATTTTAAAAACCTTTATAACATATGGGTCAGGAGCGGACAGAGGATCTCATATCCTGGAATTGCCACCAATCAATGTTGTTCTCTAATTTTTGAAGAGAATGATCGAGTCGCTAAACAGAATTTTGTTGAGTACTGATATATTTTTAAAGCGGACAATTTACTATAATATTTAGAGAAAATCTCCAATAAGTACAGCAAATAAACATTTGAAAAAAACTAATTATATGTATTTCAATTGCAATTGTCTACGCGACAGATCAGATCTATTACCACAGTCATTTCAAAACGGAAATGCCATGTGAATACTCGAGACTGAAAATATACGTAAGAATATTTTCAGCCTAAAATCGGCCAAAAAATACGAATATCCAGCCTCGGTCCGAAAAAACAATATTCTTATTAAAAAAAATAGTGTAGACGGAGTAGCTAAAGAAGGAACACACACTTGTATCAAGAAATCTTGATTGACTGTAAATCAGGTTTTATATTTTAAAAGCTGTCTGCCTGCTGTGCAGGATACGTAAACTTAATAGCCATTTTGTATTAGTGTATTCGATAAATCGTTACCGATCTTACAGTATATAACAGCTTAATTTCTCAAATTAGAAAATTACTATGTAATTAAGCGAGCCTCCTCCTGGCGGAGATTTATAATACGTCAAGTTAATAACACAAAATATAAATTTTTGTTTTCCAAATATTTTTCCATGGCGTAATTTCCCTTGCCCTTGGCATTGGCATTCGAATATGCGGAAGTGATCGAATTGAATCTATCTAACGCTGACTAAAGAGCTTCCTTCACGAAAATTTTCAGTTTATCAAGCTAGAATGGATATATATTTTATATATACAAATGATACTAAAAACTATTTGCGATTCTGAATCGGTGATTTTATATTATATTGCCGGCTAGTTGGGAGAAAATATATTCCATATTGGCGAGTGGCGCAGCCAAGGTGCCAATATGAGAAATATATTTTCTCCCAATGCCGGCAAATTAATGTGGAATCACCGGCTCAGAATCGCAAATAGTTTTAATTTGTATCGCGATTTTTTCACACGCGTTAATTCTGAGCCAGTGATTCCACATTATATCATGTCTGTCTTCCTGACCAAAATGTTAACTGTATGACGATACACATATAAATAACACTGATAAACATACGAACTTTTCGCTAGTTATCAAAATTGATTATTAATTTTTTTCCTGAAGATAATGCGGTTTTGTAACGATTTCTTTGCGCAAGTTATTTTAAATTCATCATTAATTTCATTCCTGAAAATGTGCCGTTTTTGTACAGATTAACGTAAGACAATAAAGAACCTCGTACTTTGAAATGTCTTTCTCATGTAAAACAGTTCGTAGTCTGGCGTTCAAAGTGTCATGTTGCATTTATATCACCACATTTTATTGCAACTTTTAACTTTAGCTTTGCATCCAACTGGTCCTCTGCTGTTGCGAGTTTCCCAGCTTACATTTTTTGCTTCTTTACAACCAAAAATTTTTTGTTTTCTTAGATTTGTTATCGCTAGGGGTGAAGTTATTAAAAATAAATAAACTACCAAAGAAAGACTAAAATATTCAGCAAGGAAATAGGCTCATTTCACGCTCAACGTTTAGCCTGTTATGTGTTTCTGAAAACTAATAAAAATGGCCTTAATAAATCGGAAAAAATTGAAATTTATATCTTATTGCTGCAACTCACTTGAACGCGAGTATTAAAGGAACAAAAAACGCAGAAACATCAAACTGCCTCAATGTGCTTATCTACACGAATGAAAACGAAAGTAATATGCTAATTGCTAAGAAATATTAAGCTACCGAATCCATGGAAATTTTTAAAAAAAGAAATCGCTAGGAAAACTATTCCTACTCACTATTCTGACACAATTTTAAGAAAACACTACTAGTAAAAAGTAAAAAACAGAACACTAACATACCTGGCTTAAAACATCCTAAAAACGCTTTGCTTTAGAAACAAATCCCGAGTTGATCTTGCTTTTATATAAAATTTTGACATTTGCACAACACTAAGGCGGGACAGACTGTGACGTCAGGCTTTCGGAAGCAATCATATCATCCATGCATGCGTCACGCGTGTTATGCTGAATGTATTAATCATCCCTTAAACAAGCGAATGAACAATTTTTCACGACGATCCTCACATTTTAAACCTTCCTAAGTTCCTTGCAATATTATGTTTTTGAGTTGAAAATCTAGCTATGAAAGGTTTTATTTTATTTGTAAATTAGCGGATTGAATTTTTTATCTGCGAAGATAGGGGAAAATAAACAGTCTGCCAATTACAATTTTTCTTAACATAAATTAAAGCTGGAACAAAATGAAGATTTTCGAAAATTTCACTTTTTAGTCCTCCTTAATTTCTTTTTTGGTCAAGCTTGATTTTGATTAGGAAAAACCATTTTTAAAATTTAATTCAACAAAAAACTCGGGAATTTTAAAGTGGCATAATCATTATTTTAGAAAAATGATTATCGAGTTTCGCCGAGTGTCGTCATTCGGTTCATTAAGATAATCTCACTTCCTTGTGCACTCATAAACATAGTATATGCTAAATGTATTGACCTGAAAAAATATTATCTACATTATCTAATATAGAAAAGTAATACCTTCACAAAATTGATCCAGTTCTTCTGAAGCCCTCACGGAGCTTGAGTTAAAAGATGTTCCTGGTTACGAAACAATTCCGTTTGATATCTTCAACATTTTTTAACTTTAGTGGAAAGCGTAGGCGTAGAGTGTAATTCCACCGAAGAACGTGACTCGGTTCACGACTCAAAGCTGTGACACTGGAAGACTGACTGCCGCGGTAGTTAAAAGCACAGCCGTTCTTTCTAGAATAGCATTAGATATTTTTTCTGTTGACGTGTTGAAGATGAACGCATGAAATTGAACAAAATCTTTGCTAACGTCAATTTATGCCAATCTACTTTGAAAGCTTACAAGATTTTTTTGAAAAGGATTTGAATTAATTCAAATTTGAAATAGCTTATTAAACATTTATCAAAAGAAGCAAACCGCTACATTTTATACGATCGTGCAGTTTTTGGTTGGCAAAACCGTTAATGAGTCATACATTTTTTAAAGAGACTTCTATTAAATCACAGGAACATGCAATATTGGTAAAAAGGATTTTAAAAAATGTTAGAGAGTGTCAAAATTGTTGACAGGTCATAGGCATCGCGACAAAGATTCATTCTTGAAGCTTGCATTCATGCGAGATAGAATGCATTTTAAATTGTCACACACATTACGTCATCGGCATGGCGACAAAGAATAATTCATGAACTTGGCATTCATGCGAGATATATAACGCTATTTAGAATATAGAGAGACCCTGCGCGCGTCAACATTCCTCTTGCCAACATTTTTGTTAGAGATGGCGAAAAACATTTTATCTGAAGACACTTCCGATGTAGTTCTATGTAAAGCATCAGAAAGTTTTCTGCCTGCGGCTCGTGTTTTCTACATTTCCCTCGTGTTCTCAAATGCCCGTCGTGTTTTGAGACACTGTTTAGGCTTCACAAATGGCGCTATATACCAAACATATTTAAAATAACATTACGAGTTTTTAGGTCCATTAAAATATTTTAGAAACTATTTTCATACATTAGTCACACATCAAGTTGTCACACATAATTCCTTTGAGATTTAGTTTTTTTTTAGCGTATTCACATACAAGCAGGACGTCGTTATAACTTTTAGTTCGTGTGAAGAATTTGTAGCGACCGCGTGTTTATTTTGTTGCATGGAGACTGGAACTAAGGAACACGCCGACTCTCAGGTGAAACGAAGACGCACGAAATAAAAATGTGCATAAAAATATAAGCAATGAAAGACGTTTAGAGATCTATAAAATTATGGGTAGATAATTTTTTTTTGGCATAACCAAAATCCCGCGGCAGTTATAGTATATATTTCTGTGAATCGTTAGAAATATAGAAATCGTTCGAAGGAGAACTATCAACAGCTATTAAACAAAAACAACTGAAATACTTCAACATAGTGTTGTTTTAGATAGGAACAAAGAAGATATTGTACAAGATATGGCTTCATCGAGTTCCCTACGGCACACATCAGCTGTACCGGAAGATCAATAAAAAAAATCTACTAGTTCCTGTCTAAAAAGTCAACCAGTGGTCATGAAAAGCGCTCAGTGATCGTGAAAAGCACTCAGTGATCGTAAATTGCCAACTATATCCAACCTCGAAATTGCCTAATTATTAATCAATAATCTTTTACATTCACATTTTTCAATAACTTTATTTCACCCAATTTTTATATTTCACATTAAGTACATTTCTGGAACTTTATAAATACAACTTTATATTATTAATCCTAACAAAATATATACAATTTCTGTTATTTACAAAACCACTGCCTAATATAAAATCTAGTTAATACGTGGCTCAGTTACCATATTATTATTACTAATAACAATCATCTAGGCGGCAAAAGTAGCATTCCGACCTCGTTATTCATCCCGACTACATTGCAGAATGATAAAAAAAAACAGAAGTACAACTGA
This sequence comes from Zoanthus sociatus, assembly GCA_025331085.2. Classification (NCBI taxonomy): domain Eukaryota; kingdom Metazoa; phylum Cnidaria; class Anthozoa; order Zoantharia; family Zoanthidae; genus Zoanthus; species Zoanthus sociatus. The sequence continues at coordinate 15,236 of JAOBAY020081785.1, forward strand.
AAAACACATCAAACGGGCCAAAGTGGAAGTAAGACGCTAACATCACAACATAAATATAGAAACAAGTGTGTTTTCCTGTTTGTAACTGAAAAACTCGGAATATATTTGTACATTCTATAACAGCTAAAGCGTGACAGGATTTGTTTTTAAAAAAACTATTAAGATTACGACAAAAATATATGCAAAATAGCTCATTAAATATAAATAATTATTCTCTCCGAGTTCGATAAAAAGGCCTATAAGGCAAAAATTTACACTAAAGATGATCAGGTTGATAGAAAGGTTTTACGGTTTTAATATTCATATAAAAATTCTTACCTTGCAGAACTTTTTATAGAACTCATTAAATGTAACAGTAGGTGAGCTAAAACTGAAAGTATTGCATAGGAATATGATCAGGTTGGTAAATATGTAATTGCTTGGCTCAGGGTACCGTTCATTTTCAGGAAATAAAACGGGGGGTCCAAGTTAAAGGGAAGGAGGCTTGAGGGGAACATCGTCTTATAACAATGAAAATAATGGAAGGTTGGAAGAGAAATTGTCAAAACTATAAAATTTACAGTCAGATTTGTAGCATTGAGAAGCAGAAAGTTCGTTAACTTAAAGCACTGTCAAGCTAGAACAACTTTATACAACTATACGCCAGACTAGTTCCATACAGTAATAAATAGCCCACATATAAGAACCTGTAAGGCTGAAATTTTATGCCCCCTCCACATAAGAACCTACCATGACTAAAACCTTAAATCATATTCTTAACAGTGGAGTTGTTGTAACTTTGTATAGTTAGAAACTGCTGAATAAAGATTATCACCTTTTGTACCCCATGCATCTTATAAAAAATGATCAGTCTCTAGAGAACCTTGAAAACTTAAATACAAACAAAAAGGTGGCACACTTGATTTACATATGGAAGTTCGTGCAATTAGCCTTGTGGGATGGGAACGAGACGAGAATCATGCACACATTTTCGGCTTTAGTATAAACCTACTAACGGTACGATCTAACACGCACTCTGCATTCTGATTAGCGTCTCTAGTAGAAGTCTATTTGTGATAGCCCACTAGAATAAAGAAGAGAAAAGATCGTGGCTCACTGAAATAGTAATGTGCCCCGTTTTGCTATAATATCAGAGGATTTCATCGATAATTTAACTTTTGACCGATTAGTAGGTTTATACTAAAACAATTAGACCACTCGGCCTCATGGACTACGAATTTGAATAACTCATTCGACTTAGGGCCTCATGGGCTATTAACTTGTACTCCATTCGTCCTCGAGGTCTCATTGTTAAATATACTAAACAACCAACTGGAATAGAAAAAGCATAATTTACTCGTTGCAAATGCTTACTGGAACTTCTCGAAATTGACGCCGCTTACTTTAACCTTGCATTAAATGCATTTTTACAGTACCACTAAAACACAAGATAACAAAAAGAATATGTAAAAATCTGCACGCACTACTTTTCTCTGACCACGCCACTAATCAGATTTTAGTTTCACGTTGTCGCGAGCATGTGCATCAATTTCCCTCAATAGACTACACTTCTTTAACTCAGCTACAGTTGGTCTGTTCTTTGGGCTCTCTGACAACATCCATTTCACCAGCTGCGTCTAGTAAAGAAAAAAGAAAAGCTTTTTAATAATAACCTTTTTTATTTAAACGAGCGGCTGAGAACTTCAAAACATTTAAAAAGCGCTAAGATATCAGAGGGTAAAAAAATACGAACTTTTATTTCATAGCACACTAAAAAAAACTATGAATAGTTATTACCTCAAGTAAAGAGAATGCTGTCGAGCTACTGTACAAACATGTCTAAAAACTTGTAATTGGATATGCATAACTTTACAGCGATTGAGTGCTTAAAGTTCCTATATCGCTTACTTTTTATGAAAAGTAGAACCCTTTAGCAATACTAAATTTCAAAAATTAAACAGTTTTTCGTGGTTCCTGCAGCATTTTTTGAGTTTTAAAACGTGCAAATAAGCCAGTTTTGAGACAGGATGTCGTTTTTGACGGAACATTTATTCCACTATGAAGTCCTGGTGTAGTGACGTAGAAGGTACTTGTGTAGCTTTCGGCTAAATACTAACATTTGTCAACACAAAAATTTCTTCCTTTACGGTTTAAAACGATGCGAAAAACAAAGGTAGCAGTCCCTGCTACTCGGTTAAAATTTAAATTCCAATCTTCTTTTGATTAAAAAGCATACTTAGGTGCGGAATTTTTCTTCGGTTATTCCAATTCTGGGTTCATAGATGACAATAGTTTTCATCTTAAGATTTTAAAAAATGCGATATAGGAACTTTAACTAAAACTTCTAAAAATTTAAATATTTTACCCTCATACTTCAGTCGTACGTTAAGCCATCAGTAAATTATGAAGATATCAATTTCGGAAGCCTTTACGAGTTTAATAAATAAAACATTTTCCATTTACAGTAACTTGTAATTGAATATGCATTACGTAATGAGCGACCGATTTCATGATTACAGTAAGAGTTTCAAGAGAAAAAGCACAAGGCACTAATAATGTGATGTAAAGGGACCCAGGGGCAGCGAGGTCGAAAGGAAAGCATACGGAATCCACTCAAAAAATCGAGCCGTCAAAAATGTTTGGCCGCTGGTATTTTCAATCTAACATCGCCTAATGAGGAACATTTGCAGTTTCGAAAATATCAAGCAGATACAACTCTGTTTTTATTTCTTATGGTATCTTATTAGTATCAAGACTTCATTACCTGTAGTGGCATCTTGTTTTCAAAGGAATCGGGGAAAATATTTCTTTTCACGTCCGAAAGAACCTGCCATTGAAATAATCATTATTAATCACTTCTTTAAAAAAAATATTGGAACATCTGTGTTAGACTTTCTTCAATGTTGATATTACATTTTTTCTTCTAACTTAATATTTAGCCAATCAAGATTTTCACAAAAATATCTGATTAGAATTCTCAAAACTTAATGACCTTAGCAAGTGGCTATAATGCTCTCAAACATCCGCGCCCAGGGAAAGTGGCCAGTGTGAAGCACTCCAAACTTCCACAGAGAGCATAACAGTGACAGATGCAAAAAAATCTAAACTCTATAAACAACCAAGTCTAATTCACAAACGTTGTATTCAAAGTTTAAGCTGGATACCGTAAAATAGGAAAGATTAATGACACTTAGGACGTTAGTCCTTCACATATTATCTACGAAGTGCTAAACTTAATTTCACTGTCTGTTTTTACTCTTCTAGCATACTTTGTTACTCTAACATTGGAACTTACTATCCATAACAAGCGGGGGATGTTTATTTGGCACTGGAGAGTAAGTTTTAATGCTAGAGTAACAAACATCCCCCGCTTGTTTTGCTATTTTTTTGTCAACTGCATGTTGTGTCACTTATACTTTTGCCAAAATCCAGTACAGTAGTCTCCGGTTATCTCGAACTCGCTTATCTCGAACTTCGCTCTATCTCGAACTAAATCCCATTCCCCTTGGATTTGACTAGTATTTTCTCTGTTATTTACTACTGTTTATCTCGAACTCGCTTATC